>QFET01003300.1:0-18697 GCA_003316355.1 Tuber calosporum
TGATGGTACCTGAGGCGGTCCCTGAAGGGGTTACTTTTGAACGTTTTACCCACAAAGTCATTGAGAATTACATTCTACATGAAGTAGGCCGTAGGTTGGTGGAAGCACAGTCCTAACTCGAATGCTTTGTGGAGGCAAAGCAGACCTATTTTCAAGAGAAAATGGTCAACATGGCCACCGACTGGGTAAAGAAGGTCCAAGATGCCTATCGCCAGAAGGTCATGACAGCGCAAGCGCTGAAGGGTCACCTAAAGGCCCTCGAGTGGGCTGTGAGTCAAGGAATCAGCCTTGATTCCGAAAATGATGTGATTATGGAGCAAGCCCCACCGCTTCCCCTTGTCCGCACAGGACCTATCAGTTTTGCCCCGCACTTTGCGGAAGCCATGGCAAATGTCACCTGGCATGAACATTTAACGCCACATGCCCGGGAAGCTTTGGGACTTGGCCTCACTCCAGGCACATCGCGGGTATCACCTTTTGCCCTCGATGTTGAAGCCCGCCTCGCCTGCCGATCTCCGAGCCCTTCTGGCTCTGGCACGGTGTGGAGGTCTTCACGCCTCGCAGGGGTAACAAAGGACAAGAGACATGCAAAACCTAAACCGAAGACCGCCGTTGCAGCCCTTCCGGCTGTGCCATCAATGGCAACCATAGTTTTAGAAGCTGAGCGACCATATGTGGTGGCTGAGGCAACTCCCTTGCCAGCCACACCACAAAATCTGGCACCGCTCGTCCTCCCAACAGCACCGCCAGCTCTGGCCAAGCCCACGGGCGGCGCCAGGAGGACTGGGTTTCCAGGGGTAGAAGCACAGTCGGCTACGGCTTATTGTTCTCCTACTTGTAGGATCGAGGGAAGACCTGATGGGAATATCGCATTTCACCATAGTCCGCCATGTATAAAAGGGACCGGTGAACATATAATGCAAAATCGCAAAGGTCCGTAGTTGAAAAGGAGCCATTGTCGTTTCTGTGGTTCGGAAGATCATACGGATCTTGGAGCTTGTCCCAGCTTTTAACAGTTAGTTCACAGAGGAGTGGAATAGGTCCTTGCCGCCAAAGGCCCCCCATCCCCCGCACCTCACGCGAGACTGTTTTCCCCTCTGGAAACTTCTCTACCAGAAGCCAGTTCCGAAAGCTTGGAGGCCCGCTTTAGCGGATATGAGGTACCAGTGGGGCTCCGCGGTGGAAACACTGGTGGAGATGGTGGTAGCAAACCACCAGGTGGTGGAAACGTCGGCGAAGCAGGAGAACCGGGTGATTTTGACTCCTCGAGCAGTAGCGACGAATCTTCTTACTCCCTCCCCGATCTCAGCCGATTTCTGGGCCGACGCAAGTCGCGCTGGAATGAGGCTAAGAAGCGACGGTATGATGAGCAGTGTCAAGCCTTGACGGACTTTTTTCGAAGATCCAACAAGAAATCCCACACTGGGTAAAAGAAGCCCGAGAAGTTGGGAATCAAGGGGTTCAATGGAGACCCACTTGACACAAAGCGATTCATCCAGGATGCGGAGATTAGGTTTGACTACTATCGACAATGTAAATTGTCTGATATGGATAAAGTCAGTCTGATCATCGCGCTTCTTGAAGGCGCCGCAAAGAAATAGTATAACAGCATCCATGTGCACATCAGCCAGGATGCCGCTCAACGGGCAGGAGTGACCTTTAACCCAAGCAACCAGTTGCGTACTTGGGGATGCTTCCGAAAATACCTTGAGTCCAGTTCCGGCGGCCACTCAGGTCGTGATCGTGCTCTTCGTGAGTGGAATGGTTTGGCTATGAAGCCAGGAAAGGTGGACCAATTTGTCGATGAACTCATTCGCTTAGCCAGTGAGTTGCATTACGACGCGGTGGTAGTGAAGGACAAGGCCCGCATTGACATGACCGCAGTATTGAGAAATTCTTTGGGACTGAAAACTCCACACCCGCAAGCATACATCGATTACCGGAACCTGCTTCGCAACACCGGCCACTAGCTGGAAGACGTTGCATCCTTCAACAGAACGGTTATGAAGAAGAAGCCTACCACCCACGAAAGAGGAGATGACAGGTCCTCAGTCCCTAAGCGACAACGAAAGAAGGAGCAAGGCCCTGGGAACCGAAATCCCCGGCCCCAAGCGAGCACGGCCAACCCCTCCCGGGTTAAGAAATCAGAGTATGAAATCAAACATCGGAATATTCCGACTACTATGATTGACAAAGGCCGTCGGTTAAAGCAATATTCGCGGTGTGGAACCGAGAGTCACTTTTGGAAACAGTGTACTGCTCCCAATCTCGTAGTGCAATCAATCAAACCCTCACGCAAGCGGTCTGCTTCTGAGGCTGGGCAATTAGCACCCACGGTATTCAAACACTGTCGCATTGAGGCACCGACTCCTGTTGTTAATAGCGTTACCAAGTTCCGCGGATCTCCTCCGATTTTTGAGGTTGATACTGATGGAAGTAACTAGGTAAGCCCTCTAGACAATGTCAGAGGAACCAGCAAGCTAACTACCACTCTTCGCACTAAGGCGTGGAGGAAAAGGGTAGAAGGAAAGAGAAATTGGACTAGGTGAGTCCCCTCACCCTTACAAAAGAATAAGGCTGATCCGCCACTGTCAGGACAGGGTTGGATTTCGGGTTTTCTTTTGTTAAGGTTTTGCAAGGGTTTATTTCTTCTGTCCTTTGTTGTTTGCTTTCCTTGGGGAAGACCGATAGAGATGGTCTGGTTTAATTGGTTTTGTTTTACTTATGTATATCAATCAGGCAGGACTTGATTAGGCAATTGAACTTATTTACAAGTTTACCTGAGGAGGGTTAAATACCAGAAATCTCGCAGGCGTGATAGTAAACACCCAAACTTTATTATATAACAAGAGATACATTATGATGCTTAAGCGAACAAAACCGGTTAGCGAAGAAAGACCCGCTAAGCGGCCGAGGCTAGTTTGCCCGCCGCCCCACACTAGGTCAATACACGTGAAAGTCCGTTTGGACTGGAATTTCAAGAAGCATAGAAATAGTAAGGAAGCCTTACTTCTGTTGGACAGTGGCGCCACGGTTGCCGTGCTAAGTAGCACCTGGGTTAAGAAAGCGCAATTACCATGTATCTGTCGGAAACATCCGACACCAATCTCTGATGCAAGTGGCAACCAGATTCCAGGCTCAGGGGCACATTAAACCACGACGGTGAGAATGAGGATAGGTGACCACGTGAATGATATAAGGTTCGAACTTGCGGATATGCTGGACACCAAGGTTGATGGCTATCTTCCGATGTCGTGGTTGAAGGACCACACTCCCGATATTGACAGGGAAACTGGTATTCTGAAGTGGCGTTCAGAATACTGTAAGACAAACTGTCTTGTCGCTAAGCGACGAATGGAGTTCATCACCGGTGAAGAACTCCTAGCCGAGGATAGTAGTCAGGTATACCTTTTGGGTATGGCAATATACACTGGAGAAGATGGCAAGGACATTAGCGTCAGCCTACTACCAGAATATAGGGATTATGCAGATATTTTCAGTCAAGAAAATATAACTTCCCTTCCCCGGCATACTGAGTTTGATCACAGGATTGAACTCGAGCCGGAGGCCAAACCGCCATCGGAGCCCATATACCCCCTCTCTAAGCGAGAATTAGATGTACTGTATGACTACATCCGGGATATGGAGGAACAAGGGAAGATCCGGCGTTCTACGTCATCCGCCGGAGCCCCTATCCTCTTTGTGCGGAAGCCAGACGGAACGCTTCGGTTATGTATTGACTATCGAGGGCTTAATAAGATAACTATTAAGAACAAGTATCCTTTGCCTTTGATGAACGAGCTACGAGACAGGCTCGGGAAAGCCACGGTGTTCACTAAGGTGGACCTGAAAAATGGCTATTATCTCATCCGGATAGCACGAGGTGAAGAATGGAACACCGCCTTTAAGAGTCGTTATGGCCTGTACGAATATACGGTAATGCCGTTTGGGCTATGCAACGCACCATCCACTTTCCAGAGTATGATCAATAGCGTATTCAGGGATATGCTTGATGCAGGAGTCATCGCCTATATGGATGACATCTTGATATACTCAGAGACGATCGAAGAACATGTTTCATTAGTTCGTCAGGTAATGGAGAGACTGCGCAAAGCAGGTCTTTGCGTTAGCATATAGAAGTCCACCTTCCACCAAAGGGAAGTTGAATTCCTATGGTATAAGATATCTGAGCATGGGATATCTATGACAACTCGTAAGGTAGAGGATATCAAGGCTTGGAAGACTCCTCAGAATGTAACTGACGTTCAATGCTTCATGGGCTTTGCGAACTTCTATCGTCGATTCATCAACAGGTTCAGTAAAGTGGCAAAACCTCTGACGGATCTGACCAAGAAGGATGTAAAGTGGGACTGGTCGCCCGCTTGTGAGCGGTCATTTGAACATCTAAAGGAGTTGTTCACCACTGGTCCCATTCTGACACACTTTGACGGCTCTCGTCCCACTAAGTTGGAGACAGACGCCAGTGATTTCGCATTGGGTGCTGTGCTATCCCAATTATGTGATGACCAGATATGGCACCCAGTGGCCTATCACAGTAGGAAGTTCCTGCCTGCGGAGGTGAACTATGATGTTCATGATAAAGAGATTACGGCAATCGTCGCAGCATTCAAGGAATGGGATCATCTATTGCGCTCGGTTGAGGACCAGATTGTGGTATATATAGACCACAAGAATCTGGAGTACTTCAATAGCACCAAGGTCCTAAACCGGAGGCAACACCGCTGGGCGGAATTCCTACAGCCGTTTAACTTCAAGGTGGTATACCGAGAAGGCCGGCTTAATGAGAAGGCAGATGCGTTATCGCGGCGTAAGGACTACCGCCCAGAAGGGAGGAGTGATCCTCTACCACAAACATTTTTTCGGCCTGGGCAGTGGCACATACAGCAGGAACCAGACCTCCTGCACCCACAGATGCTACTTCCTTGCCAAGGGTTTCGCCTGCAGTCTGGATTTCTGACAGCCTTGCGTACTGCTGCGAAACTAGACCAGACATACCTGGTAGTACTGAAAGCAGTGGTTAGCAAGAGTAACACTGTAGATGCCTATTTCGATGGGGAAAAGGACTTGCTCACCTACAAGAATCGGTGGTATATTCCGAAGGACGAGGGTCTTAAGCGAACGATCAAGGAAGCAGAACATGATTCACGCATCGCTGGACACTTTGGAATATATAAGACAATAGCACGAGTTAAGGCAAACTTCTACTGGCCAAGAATGGAGGAAAACATCACTGAGTATGTTCGGACCTGTGATGTATACCAAAGAAGCAAAACGATCCTGCATAAGAAGTTTGGCTTGCTTGAGCCTATTGAAGTTCCGATGAGACCATGGAATGCTATTTCCATGGACTTCATTGTAGCATTGCCGAACTCAAAGGGATACACAAAGATTTGGGTCATAGTGGATAGATTCTCCAAGATAGCTCACTTTATCCCTTTAGCAACTGAGGTGCCCATAAAGGAACTTGCTCTTATATTTCTGAAGGAGATTTGGCGATTGCATGGGCTCCCAGAATCGATCATTTCTGATCGCGATACCCGTTTCACATCCAAGTTTTGGATGAGTCTCATGGATCTACTACAAGTCAAACTCAATGTATCTACGGCCTTCCATCTAGAAACAGATGGACAAACTGAGAGGGTTAATCAGACCTTGGAACAGTATCTATGAAGTTACTGTTCCTACCAACAAGACGATTGGGCTGCACTGCTACCCTTAGCGGAGCACGCATATAATACGTCAGTATCCGAGTCGTCGAAGGTGTCAACCTTCGAGGCGAACTACGGGTTTGTGCCACGGACTAATTGGTCTAGGGCCGTGTCTGAACTTCAAAGTATACACCCAAACAGTGAACCTGTCCTCAAGGATTGGGAGGGCACATGGCAAGACATTCGAGAGACACTACAAAGGGCCCAGGAACGACAGCGGAAATGGCATGACCAGAAGCGTCTTCTATCACCGGAGTATGTCACCCTAGAGGATATAGTCCAAGGCAGAGCTAAGAAGGCAGACCGTGTTATGTTGGACCAACGTAACATTCGCACTCAGCGACCTATGGAGAAACTAGACTACAAGAGATTTGGACCTTTTGTAGTTAAGAGGAGAATAGGGACACGGGCTTATGAGCTACAGCTGCCTGCAAGGTAGACAATCCATCCGGTCTTCAATGTGGGACTTCTGGAACCTTACCGTGAGGATCTGGTGGGCAAACCTGCTAAAGCCATACCAGAACCCGACATCGTTGATTCAGAGCCTAGCTATATAGTAAGAGCCATAGTAGATAGCCGGTGGTATGGAAGTACGAAAGCAAAATTCCCATACAGGTTTGTACAATACTTGGTATCGTGGGAAGGGTATGGCAGTGAAGAAAATTCATGGGAGCCGTTCGATATGTTGGAAGGAACCGCAGGCGAGGCATTGTTGCATTTTCATGACCGGTATCCTGCTAAGCCAAGGGATCACCGTCTATGAACGGTACCTGGAAGGGGTACAAGTGGGAAAAAATCAGCCCACATAAGAGAATTAAGTCTAAGGACAGACTTATGGAAGAGGGGAGTAGTGTAACGGCCCCTAGATCAGTTGGTATAGCTTACCGAACCTCAGCCCAGCCAGTGGTCCTACTACGACGTGGACATGAACGGTACCAGACACCTGCAAAGTGACATAGCAACCATAAGTACCTTTCATGAAGAAGGGTTACTTAGGTACCTAGTTAGACAGGGTAACCCAGCTAAGCCGGGTAACCTTGGTGCACACTTAGGTAGGGTAACCCCGCTAGACAGGGTAACCCGGAGCTACAGTCTGGCAGGGTAACCCTCTTGAGTAGGGTAACCCTGAAGCATGGTTAGGCAGGGTAACCCTTTTGATAGGGTAACCCATCTCCTCAGTTAGGCAGGGTAACTACCTAGGCAGGGTAACTGGAAGCCCTTGGAAAACATGGTAAGCAGTGTAGACGTCGCCGGGCGTTCTACATTTGTGTAACCAGGTGTTCCTAGCTCGTGGAATCGCGCGTAACAAATAGGTCAGTTACGCAGAACCTTCTGGTGACGCAAAGGGGCATTACACAGACTTCCACAGCGATTTGCACTATGATAGGGTCAAGTTACCCAACCTTGGGGATCGCGAGTGAAATCGTGGAGCTCAAGTTACCCTCCCATAACATTACGCGAAACGCGAAATCCTATTACAAGTACCCCAGGGTGGTTGGAGTGATTTCGGCGCATCCAACACCCCCTTGCGGCTCCCACGTTCGCCCCTTGTGACGGGTGGGAAAGGGTGACAGTTGGTAAAAGCCTAACAAAACTGAGAAATCGAAGGTGGCAGCGTAACCCCGTATACGTCACTGCCGCCCGTCCGACCAGATGCTGTCCGCAGGATATATATATAGGGGTGGGCGACGGCCGACCCGGGCAAGTTGTTAGTATTGACATCAGATGGCCTTCCTAGGGTACTCTATGTGCTTGTAATCCCTAGGGGAGGTATGGGGGTCCCCCGGAATAGCTATCTGCGAGTCGGGGATAAACGGAAGTTTGTCCCGATAAAACTCTACTACTTACACAACGATCGCCCAGGCGCTATACCATTACTGAGGGACGTTACAGGAGACTAGAGGCGTTCAGTCTTATCACGGCTAAGGTGATCCCTTAACGGTTGGCTATAGGTAGTGCATATTTAGCCAACTCAGTAAAGACACTTGCCGGGGGAGCTACGCAGTCACAAGAAAAGCTGCTGATAGGCCAAGTAGACACAGTTGACTGCAGTGCTTGCATAGACGGAAAAAGCCATAGGGCTACTGAGTCTCATACCTAGGTTTGGGTCCAAAGTCGGATTGTCAGTTGGCCATTGACAATACGGCGATCGGAAAGGTTTTTCTCTCCTGCAGTCATAATCGAAAGGCATTGCAGAAAACCTTTATGATTGAACGGACTCAACTTAACTATGCGATCCACAGGCCCTGAAGTTGATTCCGGAAGGGCCATGTGTCAGATGATCCCTGAGTGGAGAAGGGAGCTCTCTTAACGGTCAGAGTAGGGATGGGTGTCGGTGACTTCATAATTCTACTTAAATAAACGTGAACGGCACTCTACTCTGATAACCAACTATCCTCTCGAGAAGACTTGAATTGAGTGAAGCTCCGGCTTAACGATATTAAGTTTTATCATTTGATTCAATTATTTTATCTTTACCTTCTGTGAACCTTGCCTTGAGTCTTTTGGTGCGGTCGCAACCGTAGGATCCATCTTCCTTTAGGGAGCACCCGTTATACTTCACCTGCTCCTTCTAGGTCTGTGTCAGGGGTATTTCCTATTCTGCTGTAAGATCTGGATTACCTTCCAGACCTAGTGGTCTGAGTTCTTCTGTCTGTAATGATGAATGTAGCACCTGAGCCGGAAGTCTCTCCCTGCCGCTCCTGCTACTAACAACTTATCAAGAAAAGGGAAGGGTGCTCAATCCTACCCACTGTTCTCAATCCTGAGAAGCAGATATCACCTACTGAGGCGAAAAAAATGTAACAGGCACTCTACCTGTGTGAACGGTTATACAATAGAGCCTAAGCGGTAGCCTGGTATCGCTTTTGTGTCTGAGGAAGACCTGATGAGAGGCGAAGACAAGGAGAGTACAATAGAATAGTTTATAGAGCGTAGGTGAACAATAGGTTCGCCGTTAAACCAATTGTATTCACTGTCTAGGCATCTGTCTAAAGTCTGATGTCTCCTGCTAGCCAAGAGACCACTCTTAAATACATGAAATCTTTCCTGCAAGAGCTGAGGCACTGGAAACCCGTAGCCACTATCATTACCAGTGAGTGTACAGCTACTGGAATCCTGTGGCCCTGCCGGAGTCCTGGAAAGCCTGGGGCTTTCCCACAACACTGCCTCTATCCTACCGCCGGTATACATGACCTGTTCCTTCCCTTGGAACTCTTGGGGCACAATCCTGGCGATCCTCCAGAGCATACAGTAATCAGGCCGCCAGAATCTAGAGATTCCGGTAGGGAAATCAAATACAAAAGAAATCAAATCAAATGAATGTAATCTGACAAGGGAAAGGCTAATGAGAGTGGGAATAGAGGTACCAGAACATGTACACATGTTACAATACTATTAAATGTATCACCTGACTCCTATGAGTCAATAGCGCAGTATACTAAACCAATCAAAACTAATAAAACAAGTCATGTGCCTTAAAGTGGTCACATGTGCGAAACCCTTAACTCATAATATGAGTCATGTGCAGAAATCATTACATCATATGACTAACAAATATGGATCATATGCACAATCAACCAATCACAATATAACAATAATGGCCCTAGTGTGCATCATATGAAACCCCATAACTACTACTAAGTCATAGAGCGAAATCTGACAACCTCATGACTCATAACTATGAGTCTTGTGAAATCCTGCTTTGCTTAGTCACCAATTGTGACATTAGCTCTTCTCTCCAATCAGCCTGAGTCCCATCAGGCTCAACGTCTTATCCTCATCAGCCTTTCTACAAACTTGACATTTCCATTTTCAACTTACGAACTTAATTTTCAGCCGGCTGCCAACTTTTGCGGACTTCTTGCAATGTTTGGTTCGCCGTTATGATACTTCAGTCTCGGTTGGCAGTCATCCTCTTGTAAGTCTGCATATAGTTTCTTTAGTTCCGAATTGTGGCTTCGGTGGTGCCAAGTTGGTTTCTTTACCCCTCAAGTTGTTGTTCTAAACATCCCACATCTGGACATGTATCCGTTTCACCATTTTCGCGCCCTTCTCTCCTCAAATATGTCCTCACAGTTGCCTTTCATATCTGTATGCATGCATCATTTTCGTTCATGGGTGGTGCTTCCCTAGTGCGTCTTGGGTAGTACCTTACATCCATTTTGTCATGTCGATGTACATGGTAGTTGTCCTTGAAGCAGTAGATCTGGGACATGTCATTGTGTAGTTGTTGTTGTTTGCGTATTTTTGGTTGTTTAGGAAACCAATTAGATCCTTCCTTATCACGTAAATGAACATGGCAATTGTCGTCATAGCAGGCAGTCCTTGAATAAGCGATATGTCAACCATGTTTATGTCTTTCCTCCAGCGTTGCATATTGGGGGCTGGTTGGTGTGATAGCTCTTAGGCTATCGCTCTAACCGTCAGCGGGTGCCAAGGTCATTTGTTCCTCTGGTTGTTCCTCCATGGGTTCAATCTTGACTGTAACCCATTCGGGGTTTTCTAGGGTACTGCTGATAGAAACGTTCAATAGCGATACTTGCATTGATGGAATTTCCCACAGGGTACAACGTTTTGTCGTGTCCATGTGACTAGCCAGTCCACTTGGCTCTGGATTGTAGGTGTCTTCAGTGTATGAGTGAATCGCTGTTTTTTTTGAGTTTGTGCTAGCTTTCTCCTTCTATTTCGATAGGAGGTGGAGGTGATTGTCCTTATGAGGGGAATTGAATGTTGTGATAGGGTTCGTGGAATGAGATGTAGAAGGTGTTGTGGACCTTCATCTGTTGGGGCAGAGCGAATTAATAGGCACTTGTGCCCACCTTTGTAAGGATCTTGAATGGTCTGATTTTCTTGTAATCTAGTGCTTTAAATGGTGTTATGGTCCTAATGTTCCTTGACAGAAACCAGAACATATCGCCAGATTTGGATTTCGGATCGGGCTTTCTGTGCTGATCGTAATTCTCCCTTTATCTTAACTGTTCACAGACCATTTCCTGATATAGGATACTTTGCAGCTGACCCATTTCTTCCTTATCAGTTCTTTCTTTTGGTATCAGGTGGCCAATTGCCTCATACTCCAGGTGGTGGCTATAATAGGCATAGAATAGTTTGGTCTTTGTTATTTCTTGTTTTACGTTGTTGTATGCAAATTCTGCCAATGGTAGTAGGTCGGCCCAGTCGTCCTGTTGATAGTTGATATAGGCTCGTAGGTATTGTTTGACTATCCCATTTGTCCTCGGGGTTTATCCATCGGTCTGAGGATGCAAAGCAGTACTCAACCTCTTTTTTATCGCTAATGATTTCGTCATTTCTCTCCCTAGTTCCGACGTGAACAAGTTTCCTCGATCCATGATAATATCCTGTGGCAGTCTATGTATACAAAATATTTCCCTCAGGAATATTTCCAAAATTCTTTAGTATTCATGCCCTTGTTGCAAGGTATGAATTGACTCATTTTGGTTAATTGGTCGATTACCACCATTATGGTGTCATAGCCGACTGATATCAGAAGGTCGGTAATAAAGTCCATTTGTTTGGATTTCCATGGTTGGTGTGGTGCTTCGTTTTCCTGCATTAATATATTTGGTGCATGCCAAATTGCTTTTGTCCTTTGACAAGTATCGCAGTTTTTCACATATCGTTTATTATCATCTAGCATCTTTGGCCAGTAATATTACCTGGCTAGGAGGGCGGTAGCTTTGCTCATTCCCGCATGGCTGGCTGTTGGTGGATCATAGTTTTGTCGTATTATCGTTGCCCTTATCGCTTCTTCTTCTGGGACCCAAATTTTCCCTTGATACTAGACGTATCCTTCCTTCTATTGGCATCCACCAAGTGCTACTTCTTTCATCTTCTTGTCTTCTCTTGCCAGGGCATCGTGGATTGCCCTTATCTGTATATCAGTTTTGCTTGCTTCACGGATTCCTGCATCCTCTTCAGTAAACTTCAGTACTTACATTGCTTCAAAGTAGTGTTCCATTGGTTCCAGGATTCTATGTTTCTGTTATATCCTTTCATCCATTTTCCCAGAGATGTCTTCCACTCTTCTCGTTAGGGCGTCTAGCTTTCCACCTTCTTTTCCAGGTCGGTATTATATCTTGATATCATAATGACGAAGTTTTTCACTTCAGCAAATTTGTCATTAGTTGAGTTCTTTGTAGTGGTGCAAGTAACAGGTTCTTATGGTGGGTAAGTATCAGTACTCGATATCGACTCCCTTTGCATATATTCTCCATTCTTTTGGAACTTGCACGATTGCTAACAACTCTTTCTAGTTTGTGTCATAGTTGCATTCTGCGGATGACATCGTTTTTTGGTGGTATGCCACTGGTCGCCATTTTGCATTCTCCCCTTGTTGTAATAATATGCCGGAGCATACATATATTGATGCATCAGTTTCTATCATGATTTCTTTCTCCAGATCATAATGGACCAGGAGTGGTACAGAGGTTAGGCGTAGGCGTATGTAATCGAATGCCTGTTGTTGTCAGTCCGTCCAATTCCATTTGACCTTTTTCTTGGTGAGCTCATATAAGGGTTTGGCTATACGGCTGAACCCTTGTATAAATCACTAATGGAAGTTGCAGAATCCGATAAAGCATTGTATGCCTTTCTTGGTTTCTGGTGGTTTCCATTCCCATATTGCTTCGGTGTTGATGGGATCAACACTGACTCCGTCTCCATCTATGATGAATGCCAGGTATTCTGTTCCTTCTTTGTGAAACTCACACTTAGATGGTTTGTGTGTGAATCCTTCCTTACGTAAGGCTTCCATGAATTATCTGACATGACTTCGGTGTTGTGCAAGGTTTTCCACGTATATCAGAATATTGTCAAGGTAGACAATACAATTGATATCTAGGAAGCAGCTCAGGATTCTGTTGACCCATCTCTGGAAGGCTGCTGGGGCGTTCTTAAGTCCAAAGGGCATGACAGTATATTTGTATATAGGATATTTTGTCGTAAATGTTGTTTTCCATTCGTCTCCTTCCTTGATCCTAATGTGGTAACCAAATTGGATATCGAGTTTGGTGAATATTTTGGCTGTCCTTAGACTATCCTGGGCCTTTCCTATAAGTGGTAGCGGGTATCGGTCCCTTTTGGTAACTTGGTTGAGTCCTCGGTAATCCTCACATAGTCGTGGTTTACAATCTTTCTATTTGATGAACAGAATTGCTAATCCTCCGTTTGCATAAGAATTTCAGATCAAGCCTCGATATTTATCGACACGTAGGTATTCTCTTAATTCTTCCAATTCTCTTTCTCCCAATCGGTACAACGTTCTTCCAGCTCTCTTTCTCCCTATAGGTACAACGTTCTTGCTGGTACCGTCTCTCCTTTCTTTAGGTTGATCTGTAAATCAACCTTTGCCCAGTGCGGTGGTAGCCATGTTTCTTCTTTTTCCTTGAACTTGTCCAGGTACTATTGATATTCCCTTGGTACAATATTGCATGTCTTCTCTTTTTCTTGTCCTTTCATTGCCTTGATGGCCAATAAAGTGCCGATGTTAAGTGCTTAATTCCAGCTAAGCTTGTTTGCCTCATATTCCCATTTGAGGATCCCTGTTACTTCGCCCCTTCGATAGAACTTGCCGAAGGAGGTGGCAGAGATCTCGTTGATCTCGGTTCTTTGGCAATCTGGTTTGTCGGTACTTCAAAACCCTGCTTCGCGTCCCATAGTGGGAGCTAATTGCTCAACTTCTTTGCATTGTCCTATGACAATCTTTTCGCATATTAATTGAGTGATTCTGCTTCATGGCTCAACTGTATAATCGTCCTTTTCTAGGTTAACCAGTACTACCTTGATTTCACCCGTATGGTCAATATCAATTACACACACATTGACATTAATCAGATCTTTAACTGGCATTCCGCTGCGTGGAGCAATCCGCTCATAGGTGCCTTCCAATAGTTTGATGGCTATTCCGATAATGACAGGTTTTTGGTCTTTTGCGGGTATAGATACTCTTCCGCTTACATACAGGTCGTGCCCTGCTGCCCTTGCTGATCCCTTGGTAGGAGTTGTTGCTGTTTCGTTTAATCTTTGTATTTTGATGTTCTGGATATCCTTGGCCTAGATCTTAGAGAATTGCATAGTTAAATTCACTTCTTGGGCTTCTACATCAGGTATAAGTCAACAGCTGGCGAGCTTTCTAGGCATACCTTTGTACACCTCACGCTATCGAAAGTAATCTTGTTACTTTCCCAGTCGATCTTGGGGTTGTGTTATCTTAACCATGGCAGCCCTAAAACTCCCTCATAGTTGTGCAAATCTATGTTTTGGAATATTGTTACTTCCATATAGCAGGCAATATCTATAGGTACTTCCGCTATATGGGTAATAGGTTCCATAACACCTGGCTCCCCATCCGCAATGTAGATTTTCCTTATTTCTTTTGCTTTCTTCATTCGTATTCGGTGTCGTTGGCTGAATTCCTTATCGATCATATTTTCTGGAGTGACTGAGTAAATCATGCCATTAATGATGACTGTTTTGTCCTTGTCATATAGTTGCATTTTGACCATGGCAAGGTCTTTTTCTTATTCGAATACTTCCGTGTTTGCAAGTGGCATGTAGATGTTGCCGATTCTGATGGTTTCAGTTGTCTTGTCCCGCAGCCCATCTCTTACTAGGCACTCTCTTCGTTTCCCGACTCGTCAGGTGGTTCTCTTGTCTCCACTTCGCGCAGATTGTATATAGTTTCTAGCGATTATTGTAGGTCTTGCTGTTGAACTGCCTGGTATAGTGCTTCTCATCTCTTGCAATTTCGGCAGTCACTGAATCTCTGCCCTGGTCTGGCGCATCCCAGGCAAAGGTTGGTGTCCCTTCTTCTTGTGTATTCTGCTCGTAAGAGGTTCAGTCGTGGGCCTCTTTTGGTAGCATCCAGGTCCATTGTGTCTCCTCAGGTTTCTGCATTGTTGCCCCATCTCCAGGTTCCATTATCATTCCTGGGGGTTTCCTGTTGTCTGATAAAGGAACTGTTGTTCCCTTTAAGGTATTTGATCATATTGGTCTGGTTTTCTTTCTCAATTGCCCATGCCGCAAGGGCATTGACATTTGTAGCAACCATGTGGTCTGCTGCTCATGCGTCTTAGAGCGTTCGGTTAATTCCTCTAAGGAACTGTCTTCTCAAAGTTCCATCGTCCTCATTAGCCTCCGTGGCTGTCGGGCCGAAGTCATTCCAGTATTCAGAAACTTATTCCTTGCCTTGCCTTGGGCGGTCGAGCTTTGTCCTCGCTGCATTTTCTACATCCACATCCCCAAACTGGTCTCTGAAGGCTGAAGTAAATTCCTTATAGGTAGTCCAGGTCTCTGTTTTGCGTCCTTCTGCAAATGGAGTTATCCAGCTCACTGCTGTGTCCCTTAGGAGGCTTTTGATGTAGGTTATGTATTCTATATGTTTAGTTTCTCGTATCGCTTCAAAGTATAATTGGCATTTTACAAAGAAGGTTCATAGTTTGGTCCTTATTACATGGAAGGGAGGGGGTTTCTCGACCTTTACCCAGTTATTGCTTATGTCTCGCTGGTTGTTGATCAGGTTACGGATTTCTTGGAACTGTACAGTTGTGAATCCTGCTAGTTGAATTCCTGCGCCACCACCCTCAGTTGCAGGTCCTGGAGCCAACATTCTTTCTCGTATAGGTGTTTCGGGTTCTAAGGATCTGGATGGTGAAGGAGGTTCAGGTGTGTCGGGGCTTGCCGTCCTTTGTGACTGACTTCTTTATAGGTTTGTTTAAGTGCTACTTCTAGTGCCGGACCAAGTGTTGAGGTATCGATTTCTCCCTCTGTGAGGTCGATATCGTTGTCTGTACAGTCCGCCTTTTTGTAGTTAGGTGTTACTTAGGTGATGCAACCAAATATTACGATACTATACTTTCAGCTGAGTGGCAAGAGGTAACTACTGCTCTGTATTTTGGATGAATATATCTGAGCTGTCCTTATAGTCCGGTATGGGGCGTAGCACTAATCTCAGCCACCAAGGTAGGAGTACTATTGCAACTACTAGTACTAGGCCGAGATCCACTATTGTTCTTAGGCCTATGCCTATATTGTAATGATAGGCAAACCCTATGGTTCCTATCGCATAACGCCAATAGATGAGCGGAGAGGTAAAGAGATAAAGTAATTGTATAGGACAGAACTTAGATTGTTGCATGAAGAGTCCTAACTACAGGCTGTTTTTTTTTTTTTTTCCTTTTTTTTTTTATATCATATATTTGTTATTAAGGTACAAGAACTTGCATGCAGCGCTAGCTATGGCATAAACAAAACCTTAATCCCAAAAACCAAAAACAAAGAAAACTATCGTCATATTGAAACTCCAACTGTGCAGGTAACTGTCCATACACCACGTATGGTAAACTCAAGTAAGGGAAAACAAGCCTAGGAAACCTACAAAAACCAAGCCTTCAAGTAAGGAAAAACCCAAGGTTCTAGGAACTTGGGGAGGAAAAACGTGGGTGGGCAGGAGACCCAGGGGGGGTGGGGGCGACCAAATGAGGCGGAGAATAGGATGGCGACAGCAGCATATTAGGGGGGAAGCCAACCTGCGTCTCACGTAAATAGGAGACCAGGTTGACGAGGAGTTGTATAGAGGGCCAGACGGGGTCGGTTGGGCCTATTCCCATAACACCTTAGAGGTGGTGCCTGCGAGCATCGGTGGTGGCCGAGCAGGAGAGTATAGCATGCCAGAAGTCTTCATCATAGTCTCAGCATCGCGGACAGGGGGTGGGCTCCCCCTTAGAGGCCGATGAGGTGTGAAGGGCCAGGTAGCTCTTGTGGGCACCATCTGATGAATCCAGCCAGCCATGAATTTGCTCAGGCCAATAAAAGGATGTAGGGACAGGTACGGTTTGTAGGAGTAGTAGGGTGGGGGAGGACAGACTTCTCCCCAATCGTTGATAAGGGTCTGGTGGGCCCGCCTCCTAAGGCCGGTGTAAGCGGCTCGCATGGCACAAAGCGGGAGGAGAGGAGGACAAAGGAGTGCGAGATCTGGACGTGGTACTGGGGCAAAGAGCAAGGATCCCAAGGTGGAGAGGATAATGTGAGCCATCACATCCACCAGGAGGTGTGTGCGGACAGGCGGTGATGGAGGAACAGTTTTCCAGTACAGAGGATTGATATTGGGTTGGAGACATCTAGCGAGGTGGCGCCATAAGTCCAGAGTGCGGGATTGGAGGAGAGAGGGATAGTCCAGGGTGAGCCGCACTCTGGCAGGGTTGATGGTAGGGTGGGCACACACCAGGCTGAATGCAGCTAGTCTACTCCAGTCGGCGTATAGGAGGGCGATATGAGGGAGGCAGCTCTCCAGAGAGAGGACAGAGAGTCTGGTCGAGCGGAAGCTGTTGGTAACCCATCTCTTGATCTGGTGTCAGAAGACATTCATGTACCATAGCATACCGTCGTAGAGTATAAAGAGGTCATTCCTTAGGTAAGAATGGGGAGAAGAAGGGAGACGTTGAGCGGTGGTACAGGTGGGGGGAAAGGCCTGCCCCAGGTGGGGAAAGCCTGAGAACAGTGGCGAAGGTGCCTTGAGCGAGGGCAAGACGCTTAGAGAAATGATTGGAGGTGGAAGGGAACAGGGTGAGCCAGTAGCCCAAACACCTGAGAGAGTTGGCAGGATAGAAGACCTGCCCATCCAAGTGTATGGGAATAATGCAAGGAGAGCCCGGCTGGTTCTTAGTGCGCCAGTGGATAAGCTCAGTCTTGGGAACTGAAAAAGGAACATTGAGCGCTACCCCGCCGGGCTTGATCTTGGAAAAAGACGCTTGCAGTAGCTGAACATTGAGGCGGTAGGAAGAAGAAGATACAGTCAATGCAAAATCATCAACATAGGAAAGAATAAAGCCCCTAAGAAGAGAAAAATGAAGGGAAGAAACGTAAATAACCAAGCATGGGAGATACAGGAGACACCTGAGGGGTGCCAACAGAAATGGAAGAAAAAATCCCAGTAAGCCCTAGAAAAGAAGACGGCAGGTACGGCCAGTAAGGAAGTACCTGACCCAGGAGATGAGGCTGTAGTTGACACCATTTTTCCTGTGTACGGCAGACAGAAAATCGGGATCCATGTTATCAAAACCCCCTTTAATATCAAGGAAGAGGGTGGAGACGCGGAGGGCTAGGCAGTGCAGTGTGCGGATTGTATGGGCAAGGGTGGTGACTGCATCGAAGGAGGAAAGGCCTGTAAGAGAGCCACATGGGTTGTGACTGAGGAGTCCACAGGCACTGGTGACGAGGGTGGGCCGGGAGGCGACAATTCTCTCCACAACCTTGGAGATTACTTCGAGAAGGACGATGACCCTAAAGGAGGCTGCGGTGTAATAGGATAGCTTGCCTGGCTTATCCAGGGCTATGCAATTGGCCTTTTTGAGGGAAGGAGGGTGGAAACTATGGAGGAGAAGATGGGAGGGGAGTGAAACTAATAGGGAGGGATAGGTGCGGTGGACTACTTTCCATACCCCATAGGGGACAGTGTTTGAACTTGGTGCTGAGGAGGAAGAGGAGGCCTTGAGGGCGGCAGAGATCTCATCTGAGGACAATTCAGGGGTGTCTGAGTAGGGGCGGAGGATGGAGGTGGTGCGGTGGGAGGGACGTGGTGGAAAGAATTGATTAAGGAGGGCTGTATTAATAGACTTGAGGGTGTTGGACCCTGGGAGAGTGAGGAAGCAAGTTGTGAAGGAGCCATGGGCCAGACGTTTGGTGGCCCAAAGGGTGGAGGGAGTGGCGTTGAGCAGGAGGGAGGTCCAGTGGGCCTTTTTTGCTCTCTTTGTGGCTTTGAAGTAGCCGTGGCGGGCCTGTCTGGCAGCAGAGATGTCGCTCGAAGAGCCGGAAGCACGTGCCTTGTGAGTAGCACAGTGGAGTTCCTTCCTAAGGGTAGAGAAGAGGGGTGACCACCAGGGCTTGAGCCAGGGAGATGGGCACGAGAGGGGGGTATGGTTGCGTAGAAGGGAGAGAACACAACCGAAATT
>QFET01003301.1:0-21381 GCA_003316355.1 Tuber calosporum
GTGTCATCATGTGTGGGAGGGAGGGGGCAGGTTGGGCAGGTATAGTCTGTGGGAGGGTGGGTACCTGCACAACTAAAACACATGAAGGGGGAGGCAAGTCAACACCCAGCAACAGACATGGTGTTCCCGCCCTTGGAGCATGTGGGATTGAGGCAGCTGTGCGTCGCTTGTGTGTGTGCCAGAGCATAGAGGGGGTAAGTTAGGGTGGTGGCTTTGCACATGGGGGAGGGGTAGCCGTAAAGCAAACAGTTGCGTCATTGCATAAACTTCCCTGAGGAGTGGGCCTTTTCAACTTGGCGCGGAGAGGAGAAGTGACGGATGGTGGAGCCAACTCTATTGACATCATCAGGGGCTATGGTGACTACTATGGATGTAGAAGTCTTCGTGGATTGGATGTGCATGTCAGTTTGGGGAAAGCATGCTGAGGAGATTACAACATCAGTTGCTTTGCGGACTGACTCAGATAGGGCAGGAAAGTGGTCAGCTTGGTCCTCTGGGAGGTAGGCTATGGGTATGCTATGGATGGCCAATTGGACCTCATTTGGGGTGGGGCAGATGTGGCGGTATGGGTTGTTTCCTACTGGGAAAGCTTAGTTAAGAGAGTTAGTAATAGCTTCATAGTAGGGTGAATAAGCAGTGGAAGGGGTGTGTGGGTCAGTGCCTAGGAGGGTGAGTGATCCTTTAGTATTGACACGTGTGGAAAAGGAGAGTGGGAAAGGGCAGTTCGCCTGCCTCAGGACGGCAGCCATCAGGTCTGGTGAAGTGGCTGCCATCCGGTCAGCTTGAGCATGACGTGCGTGTGAGGTACGGGGTCAAAGAATCTTTGCTAGGTGGAGGTCAACAGTCCCAGTCCTCCAGACTGAGGGCTGCTGCAGTTGTACTCTTCGACTTGTTCCTGTGTTGCTGGCTTCTTACCTCTACTGTTAGTTCCTGGTACAGAGGACGGTCCCGCTGCGTTTACAGCATAGGTCTTGTTAGCTGGGCGGGACTGAGTGCGGGCTGGTCTAGTGTTGGAGGATGATGGGGGTCAGTGAAACTCAGTTAGGGGGGGTATTTAGTAGCCATGTACTCTATGGCTGCCCAGTAGCGTAGGTGGCCGACGGAATATGCGGCAGGCCTGGCATTCCACTGTTTTTCAATAGTGTCATAGCTGGGGAGGTTGGTGTCTGGTCCTTGATTTACCTCTTATGGAGGTTGGGGTTCTGGGTTGGAGAGTGACCTAGGTTGGGCTGTAGGGGGGCGAGGAGTGCCAGGGGGAGGAGGGGGCGGCTGTCTGGCTGTAGCTCCTGCTGTGACGCGAAAGGAGAGGTCTCTGACTATGGCCTCTAGGGCTGCAATAGTGGGACAGGCTGAAGTAGAGGAAGGGGCTAGGGCAGAGATGGTGGAGGAGATTGGATCCACATGCGTAGTTATTGTAGCAAGTCGGCTAACTACCTGATTGATTCCGGAGAGGGCGGTGCACAGGAGTGGAATGATAGTGGCCTCCCCATCGGAATTGTTGCGGAGGAGGGAGTTGTCAACCACAGGGAAGGCTTCACGTGAGAGGTTAAACTGGGTGACTATAGCATCCAGGAGGTTCCGGGTTGCGATCAAGTGATCAGGGAGGGAGCCATCAGTGCCAGCGCGAGAGGAGAGGACTTAGTAGGGGGCTGTGCAGCGCTGCGTGCACGAGGCTAACGTGTTGGAGCCAGGTGACGCTGTGGCCATCACTATTACAGAGGGAGTGGGGCTGTGTCGCTAAAGATTGAAGCTTAAGCGTAGGGCAAGATTTGGTGTATCATGGCCATTACTACACAAAAAGCGAAGATCTGATAAAAAGTACTAGAGTTTCGAGCGGGAAGAAAATAGGGGGCACTAAGCCTGTGGGAATCGCTCCTTGGTCCTTGATATAATAATATTCCTAGGTTCAAGGTCTTCAAGGAGTCTGATTTTGACATTGGGTTTCAACTTTGTGAATATGTTGAGTGGGTTGTGTGCATTGCTTTGATAAATGATTACTTTGGCTAACCAGTCTTCGATCAATGCTCTGTATGCTAACATGATCTTGTCCGGGAATATCAACAATTTCAGATTTTGATCTGAAATTGTATCTATCAGCTGGATGTGGTGGTTGACATCTCTCAAGGGTATGAATTCTGCTGTCTTCTTGTTATGGAATACTGTAGCAAACTCTGAAGTGAAATCAGGGGCATCTCCTTCATTGATGGCTGTAAATCAATTATGTGTTACTTTTTTGCCGGTCAAGGTGATTCCCTGGTCAGGAAAGGTGATAATAAATTTTCTACAATCTAGTACAGCATGGTGAGCAATAAGGTAAGGTATTCCTAGGAAGATATCATAGTTGACCGGGAAACAGACTAGGACTACAGAGATATTACCGTTTTCTTTGTCAATATGTATGATGGGTTTTGCCAAATAGTCGATTGCAAAGCGTGATCTTTTAAATGCCATCTTCAGGTTGATAGGAGTCTCGAGGTCTCTGGTAGGGATTTGGGGGGTAGCGAGAAAGTTTCCGGATATCAAGTTGTCTCCTGTGGTTCCTGTATCGAATAGTTTAGTTGCTTTGTGGGTGTTGACTGTGATGTATGCTTCGATGGCTTGGGATTGAATTCTACCAGGTCCTGCATAGTTTGTGCTAACTGTGACTGATTCCTTTGCATTCTGATCGTCTTCCAGGCTGTGGTATATTCTTCTGATATTCTGGGGTCACCTAGATCGGCCAAGGCCTCCATTTCCTCTCTACTGGGTGCTCCTATGCTACTTCTTCTCAAAGCAGTTATTGGAGTAGTGTACAAGTTTTCCACAATAGTAACAGTCTTTATCTCTCCTGCACCAATCCTTCTTAGCCTGTAATACTCTTGGAAGCTGTGAGGTGTTGTTGGATAACTTTAGTTGTTTTTGCTGGGAACTGTTCTAGGGGTGCTGGTATGCTTGTTGAGAAACTGCTTTAGAGGTTGCATTTCCTTGACAATTTCTATAGAGTCCTATAGAGTGGGCAATTGCATCTCGCTTGTCTGCTATGTCCACAAACTGGTCAAAGGAGGTGTCTGATGTGATATGTGATTTCACCTCACGCTTGAGCTTGATATCCATAGCATCTAATAGTCTCTGCTTCGCTGAATAGTCTGAAATTGTTCCTGGGAGGTGACAGTCTCTCAAGATTTCAAGTCTGATTACAGTATCTGTAATCTGTGCTGTGTTTCTACATGTAGTTTGCTTGACTTGTAGCCTCTGTTCATAAATGGTATCTGTAGATGTGGAAGAAAGGAAGTAGGCCTCAAATTTCTATTTGAGTCCAGCACCTGGGTGATCACCTGGGGAAGCTTCATATTGGGTGAACTTATCAAGAGCTTTCTCTCTGCAATAGGCTCCATAGTATCACAAGGCTTTAAGGGGATCGTCAGGTATGCCAAAGCTGGTGATACATCGATGGACTGTGTTGAACTATAAGTTGATTCTCAATGGGTCTCTATCCATTCCCTCTCCTGTGAATGTAAATGGTGCTGGCCTTTTAGGACGTTTATTTCCCTCTAGTAGGACTGACATGGCAATGGGTGCAGGGCTTGAATTGCTTGGTGGGCTTGGTGGTCTAGGTGGTCTTAGTGGACTACGTGGTCTTAGTGGACTAGGTAAATCATCAGGTTCAGAGCTTGGTGTTCTTTGTTTTCTTGGTAGACTAGGTAGTCTAGGTGGCGAAGCTGGAGGTGCTGGTCCTGGAGTGTCCTCTGGACCGGAATCTGTTTCTGATTCTGAGCTTGGTTATTTCTTTTATTGGACTTCTTGGTGAAGCTGGTCTTGGACTTGTTCTTGGTCTTGGGCTTGGGCTTGGTGTGGAGCATGGACTTGGTCTTGGTCCTCGTCTTCACTACTGCAGCTATCTACTGAAGATAGATCTGAATCCTCAGATGCTGGTTCAGGTGGGGTTAATGGTACTTGACTTTAAGGTCCTGAAGAGGATGCTACCGATCCTCTAGTAAAGTGCCTTCTGGTTTCTTTTGAAAGTGAAATAGTGGTAGTGAGTTAGGGTGAGCTAGTCTCACCTGGAGTCCGCTCAATGCCTTCTTGGAACCAGGGAGGTGTACTAGTACCACGGGGTCAAAGTAGGCGAAGGATGATCAGTCCTCTGCCGGTGATCAAAGGTATACTAGAGTCTAGGTCAAAAAATGTAACCTACTCCCATATGTCTCAAGAATCTCAAAGCAACGCTAAAGATACTATTAGGATAGGGTGAGAAGCGTAGATGGATAGGTCTTCAATAGACTAGGTAACAGGTATGGAACTAATAGAGTGAGTGTTCAACTTGTAGTATTAAAGATAATAGTCCTGTGAGGCTTGAAAGTCAGAATCCTTAAGAGATTGCCGGCTCTTTAAATACAAAAGATTGTAGCTAGGAAAACTGCACAAATGTGCAACAATCGTATCTAACAAACATGCTAACAGAGGCAGTATAACAAGGTAACCAGATTCCGAAAACAAAGGTCTAAAGCGACAGGATAGAGCTAACAAAATAAGTAATTAAATCCAAACAAGAAGGAACAAGAGATCTCTAATTCTATACAAATTCAGTAGGTATACTAGGAGGATAGCGATACTTAAATAGGTAGAAGCAAGTAGGGATAGTGATAAGCGAAACAATGAAAGAATAACCTGTTAGGAAGTAATAACCAAGTAGGAATGAACAATCAAATAGTTGTGCTTATCAGGTATAAACCCAAATAAGTAATAACTAACATCAAGTCCATATTAATAGTAGAAACATAGTAGGATTCTGATATAGTTAATTTTTTTACTTTCTTTTGTTAACTGTATGTGGTGACCTCTCTCATCTGAGGCCTTACTTGGAGCTTTGGAGGTGTACTTTGTTTTGTTTGTTTGTTTTGGATTTAAAGTTTTCTTTACGCCATATCACACGATGCATGCGAGTTCTTGTACCTCAGCATTTAATACATAAGTAAAAAAAAAAAAAAAAAAAAAAAAAAAAAAAAAAAATTGAAATCTTGCAGATAGCGGCCCCACCCCCTCAGAGGCTTCCTCCCCTAATCTCTCCTCTCACCAAGGTGCGGGTTCTGCCTGCTAATATCTTATGCCCACTCCCCCTCCCCCTCCCTCACTTTGCACTCACTTCTTTCCTTTATGCAACCCAACAGCCTTAGGAGCTGCGATATGTGTCTTTCCATGCTTAATTCCTTTGCAGACGTGTTCCTTGCCCCTCTCTGTTGTCTGCTTGCAAGATCCCTCTGGGTATAGGTGTAGTCTGCCCGCCTTTGGTGGGTTTTCTTCCTTTCATCCTCCTTTCTTCTCGCCTGGCCCCCCTGGGGTTGCTTTTTATCTATCTGCTGCCTTGTTAAATTTCTGTATCATCCTTCCTGTCCATTGTAACAGGCGTGATGTCCTGCGCTTGGATTTCTTTCAATGTTCAATTACTTTTGGGTTTTCCTTTCCCCGCTTTCACATTCTCACCTCCTACCGTACATGTATATCGCCTTGTTACCCTCACCGCATACTTCCCCCCTCTGTTGTATTTCCCTCTTAGACTTTCCTGTCCACACATAGGGAGACTTCTATATTCATCTTCCCGCTGTCAACCCCATGTGTGAGTTGTCTTACTAGGAGTTAGTAGCCTCTTCCCTCTATACTGATAGGGCATTTGACCTTGGCTTTTCACTTCTGAACACCTCGGAGGTCTTTATCCACTTTGCCTTAGGAGGCTATGCACACCCTAGTGTTATTGATTTGGCTTTTGTTTCACCTGGCCTCACACCCTACATTCCGTCTTTGGATACCCGCCTCCCCTCCACTGCTTCTGACCTAATGCCCATCACCCTTATCTGTGCTCATCCTTCTGTAGTCTGACCAGCCCCAACTCCAAACTCGGCTCTAACTGAGTGGCCTGCCATAGAAGAGGACCTCATAGTTTTTTCTGTCCCCGTAACCCCCTCCCACTCTACGTCCACCACTTTGAGTCTCTGGTTTGACCAATATTCTTCCTGCCTTTCCTCTTTTCTCCACCAACACACTCCTGTACCCCATCCCTCAGTCCATGCAAAGCCATTGTTGTCCCCTTTACTATCTACCCAGCAAAAAGAGTTCCACTTTGCTTCGCCTATGGCCAGGCACCCTGACTACCTGCCTTCTGCCCCAGAGGCAGCCCACCTCTCCAATGGGTTACTTCAAAGCAATTAAGGCCTCCGTGAAGGCTCTGTAGTCTAACCTCATCCTGACTACCACCCCCTGCACTATTTGGACTACAACAAGGCTGGCTCTTAGCCTCTCCACCCCATGCATCCCCTTCCTCTGTCCTGCCGATACCTAACAGGCTCTGAACCAGTCCCTTCTAGATAACCATTTCCCTCCTCGCCCTCCAAGTTCCCTCTGCTCTATCTTGCGTCCAAATAGGGACTGGCCCCCCATCACCCCCAATGAAGTAGATTTGACCCTTACTCGCATACCCTCTTTCTCTGCGCCTAGTCCTGACATAGTCTCCTACTCTGTCTGGACGAAGGTTCATGTATCTAACCCCCCTTTTCCTCCACTCCTTCTTTTGCCTGCTCCAGCAGTGTTTCTTCCATCCTGCCTCCATGAAGAAAGTGATTGGGGAAATCCTGTATTGGCCTGACAAGGACCCCTATGATTCTGATTCTTGCTTCTGTATCATTATCCTCCTCCAGACCTTGTCTAAGATTTTGCAAAATGTTGTTCCTTCCTGCTGCGAAACTATTGCATTCGTTGTTGGTCTGCTGAGCCCAAATCAATGTAGCTCCCTGTATTTACTTTCCTCTTTTGACACCTGCCCCTCCTTGATTTAGACCATCCACTCCTTATAAGGTCCATCCTTCAAGTTGGCCACCCTGTTTTTTGACTTTAAGGGGTGTTGAGAGAATGTTGACTCTTCTTTCTGGGCCCAGTCCCTAAGTGTAAAGTAGATAACCACTACCTTGTGGCCTCGGTCAGGTCTTTGCTCATGGAGCGTGCCTGCACAGTATTGTTTCATGGTTGTCCAAGGACCTTTTCTCCTGTTTCTGTCGGTATCCCACAAGGGTGCCCAGTGTCTCCTTTGTTATTTAATATTGATATATCTACTTTACATTTTTAATTCCCAAGGTGGCTTATTCTTTCTAATATTGATGATTTCACTATTACTTTTGCCTCCTCTTCAAACAAGGGCAATGTTCACTCCTCCCTACTTATTTATGCCTTGGTATTGTGCAGGGTATTGAGACACAGTATTTCCTTCTCCGTCTCTAAGACTGAGTTTATGCACTGGAGGACTTCCCTTCCGCGTAGGGCTCTTGATACTTCTCCTATTCCCCTTGATTCACTCCTTTTTTCCCTCACTTCCAGGTCCATTGCCTTGGCTAAAGGTTCACCCCCTCTCTTCACACTAAAGCTCATTTCTCCCCTCATTCCTATCTTGCCCTGGGAGCTTTTTCTACCGTTTACTGGGTCTCCCACCAAGGGGCTACCCTGTCCTCACAATTGTGCCAAAGCAGGCTGTGTCCCCCTGCTCCCCATCCTCCTCTATGGGGCTGACCTCTTGGTACCCTCCAGGTCGCTTCTGGATCGCATGGAGGTCATCTAGAGTTCCCTTCAGCCATGGGTCACTAACCACGTCCGGTCCCCACCCACCCAATCCTCTCAGCAGAGGCCTGCCTATCACCTGTTGCCTCCTTGACTAGGCATCCAACCCGTTTGGCTACCCTCCGATTAATGTGCTTCCCTCCCGCTGCCAGCTCTGCTGCTTCTCGCCTCGGTCCTGATATCCCCTCTTGCCTTCCCTTCCGCGTGCCTAAAACTTTCCTCTACCTCTATAAGTGTTTTCAGCCTAACATCATACCCCTATATTGGCCCACTGCTGCTCCCGCCCAGACGGTATACACACACTTCTCCACTGATGCTTTTGTTCATCTGGCACTACTATTCTTGGCCTCGCTCTCTTATGCTCCTCTGATTTGGACTGACCTACTGTCCTTTCCTCCACATCGCCCACCAGCTGCTGCCAAAACATATGCCTATAACAGTCTACGTCAGAAGGCTCAAGATCTGCTTCTGGAAGACTAGCTCACCTATCCTCCTCCTCCTGACTACACTCGGTATCCTAGGTGTTTGTCTGCTCACCAATTCATGGACCTTGGGAAGTTTATTGCATAGCGTGTTCATCACATGTGTTCCCACAAGATTTCCTTGTGGCCCACCCCTCCTGGTATTTGGTTGGCCTCTCTACACTTAGTCCCAACTGTGACGATAAGGATGATACATTCAGCCACTCTATCCTCTGCTCTTACTCAATGCTACTTGAGCAGTCAAGCTTCCTCTTGGGCATTACCAACATGGATCTGAGGCTCATCTGTAATCTTCTCTCACCCTCCTTATTGCCTGTGGTTGCTTTATCCGTGATACTGGCACCGCTTTCCCTCCGCTCTTGCCTCCCTCTGAGTGCCACTTCCCTTCTCCAAAGGCTTTTCTCTCTTTCCCCGCCATATCTGTGGCCCTCCTCCTCGTTTCTTCCTCTCCGCCTCAGCTTCTTCAGCTAGTGTTTTCATTTGCTTTGGTTCTCTTATGGTGCTGTGCAAGGTTTATTTTTCCTTTCTAGTTGCAGGTTGGCACATTGAGTTTTGGTTTGTTTCTTTTACTTTCTTTGGTTAACTGTATCAGGTAACATGTCTTATGCAAGACATTACTAGGAGTTTTGTAAGTGTTCTTTCCTTTGTCTGTTCATTTTGGATTTAAGGTTTTCTTTACGCCATATCTCAAGATGCATGCAAGCTCTTGTACCTTAACATGTAATACATGATATAAATAAATTAAATTAAATTAAAAAAAAAGATACAACGAGCTTGCTCTTTACACAAACATCTAAGTTACTTCTTATGTTATTTCTTATCTATTTGTTTAGTCTATACTTTAATCTTATTTCAAGCACCTGTCTATATTACTAACCAAAATGTAATAGCACTGACATATCGCAAAGGAGCAGTCACAATGACTAGGAATGAAAGGACTCAGCGTTCTCAAAGGACACGTAAGGCTAAGAGCCCTGAATTGCAGTAAACGAAGCCATACGGTTTGTTCTCTGTTGCAGATGTCAAGAGTAGTGTTCCTTGTCCAGCAGACTAGGAATAGGTTAGTAATAGCCTGTTTAAAGTGTGAAAATAACTGGAACTCTTGCTACATTTTAAAAGATGTTACACATTAGATATAAGCATACTAGAGCGATGTAATATTTTGGAACAGGTTTCCTATCCAATCTGTATCTTTAATTTTGTAAAATGTCTGAGTAGGCTTGATTGGGAGACCATTAAGTATATAGAATAAATGTATGTGATCTTGTAGAAGGAATGCCTGAAGAGTAATATAAATATATATCAAGAGGATTTTGTTCATTATCATATCAATCTTTAGAATTTACTGGCCTTCTAGTATTTGATTTTAGAAAGATATGTTTTGTTTCTGGAATGTTATGGGTATAATCCACGTTACTGGGTGGACATTGAATTAGTATTACATATTGGGTTTAATAGCTTATAGTGTTTAGGGAAAGATTCATGCTGATTGAGTTCATGATTGTTTTACGATTTGTTACTGGTATTAATTTAGTACCTAGCGTGTTTTATATATTGTTTCAGTCAATATCGATATACTGATTGTATTATGAGTTGTTTCAGGTCTTTGTTTGATACCTAATATATTTATATTTTGTTTGTAGTAATTGTTACATACCTATTATGTATTTAGTTAGTTATTGTTGTTTTGGGAAAGCAATGTTTCAGAAAGCTAGACTAGGGTATTTAGAGGCTTCTTCTTTCTGCCTTTGAAATGGCACACTTTGACAGACTTTACTTCAATATAGTTGGTTGGGCCATTGCCTTATTAAATTTAGTAATTGACTGTAATAATTCTGGAGTCCTTATCAAGTTCCTTGTAATAGCACTATGCTGGTGGTAGCCATCCTCCAATACAAAGTCCTTTAGATATAAGACTCATAGCATAGTACTAGTTTGCTAGCTGAGGGTAGCTATGGCACCTGTTGGGAGGATGTTATATTGATACTATATACTGATTATATTCAACAAACTGTTGAAATTATTACTCTAATCTATCATCCTCTAACTATTCCCATACCTTTAGCCTTATCACTAAGTTAAATTCTACTGCTTTATAACTCTTATTCTACTCATATATTTATAAAAACAAGTTCCTTGTCCAGGTTTCTGATCACACTGATATCAAATAACACTTCAATCACTCTACAGTTACTAGCACCTTACCCAGAAATACTTATTATACTGCTACTAAGAGAGTACTAGCTACTGAAAACTGCTCCTTATCACTATTGTATCTTACTCACAATATATTACCATCCAGGAAGGCTTTCCCTCTGTGGTAGGCTCTATAATTATACCTATTTCACTTTTAAAACAATATATATATCTATATTCCAAGGACCGTCAACTCAGAACCCCAGAATATGGCTCCACCATATTGAAAAGCACCAAATATAAAACCAATAATTAAAAAGCCCGTGGACCGCGGAGGTTTTTCGGGAGCTCCTGCTGTTTGAATCTGACTTCTAAAATCAGGGAGCGCTCCGCTTAAAGAATACCACACCGTTCAGTACTGCTATGCTGTCCCGGAATGTTGAAGAGAGCGTGCAACACCGGCAGATCGCTAGATAGCTTGAAGAGCTCTAGTATCCTGGGTGTGGATTTCAATCCTGATATCGTTGGAACTCAAGTCAAATTGTCTCGGAATTTCCTTGCTCACAATTTGACAGTCTTGATTCAACTCATGATTTCAGATTGTAGATCTCAAGTCTTAAATTTATATTAGGGAAATCGACTAGTCTCCCGACATTCTTAAAAATAAAAATAAAAATAAAAACTACATTCAAATCACCATTGACATACCCTAGGAATTATTGACCCTCCCTTTGGTGTACAGTGCACAACTGACGCCTTAGATATCCATTCATACTTGAGGAAATTTTCGTTCCTAGGAGGCATACGATCTGGTAGTCGTTTTCCACACCAATCTTAAAAACGAATGCGAAACTGGGTGTCCCCATATCCTATTGAAACCCCCCCCCCCTTTCAATTTCTTACCCCCAAAGGTTTTCTGCGCTCGAGACCTCAAAGATTTATAACTCTCAGAACGGCAAAGATGAAAACCCCTGGAAATTCACCCATCCAATGAGTTCAGAATGATATCTAAATTTGGATTTAACTGTTCGAAAACATACCCAATGCTCTCACGGAAAATACCCCCTTGCGCCGCGCCCCTCAGTCTTCGAGATCCACATCTGAGTCTGAGTCTTCCTTATAATTGATATTATCTTTTTTCACGTCCCGCATGCTTCTTCGTGTACCTGGCCTTTGTTGTTTCCGTACTTTCTCCGGTAGTCGCTTCTCCTTGGCTTTCGGTACCAAATCTACCATTAGTGCCTCGACAACTGCTGTCTTTTTCTGGCTACTGATCGTTGGTGACGTTGCGGGAGGGGGGATGTCAGGGCTCCCGGCGTGGCCCGGTGGAACGGGGGCTCGATTGTCTCCGGCGGGCCTAGGAGTAAAAAACGAAAACAGTGTTTGCTGCTGCGACATTTTAATTGGCTGACTTGCGGCCTTCGCCCTTGAGGACGAAATTGAGGATACAGAAGGGGATCTTTCGTTTCCTCTCCCATAAGGCCTCCCCGATTTCCCGTGGATGCCTCCCCCTTTGCTCTCCCACCATTTGATGCCGCCTTCATCGAGCCCTGTCGTGTGTGATGCGGCCTTTATGCTCTTTCCCACCGGCCCACCACTATCCTGAGATCTGGACCTCATCAAACTGAGATCCTGTACTCGAATACACTCCTCTTCCTCAGGGTCACTCATAGTCCGGTTTGCTGACCTCAGCGAATATCCCCCATCTGCAGTTTTCTCCTTCGCCTCTTGTGCCTTGGATGTCGGGGTTGACCCTCTAGACTCGCTTCTTGTCCTTTTTGATCCTGCCCTCCGTCGCAGGCTTCTCCTTCTCCCAACGGCTCTTTCTGCAGGGGTGGTTGAGGCTGTTGATGAGGAGACGACAGCATCACCAGCGACCACCGCGTCAACACCAAATGAACCAAGAGCGTGCTCAAACGGTTCAATAAGTCTTTTGATGAGAATCTCACGATTATCCCAGCATTTCCGGCACTTGATGTCGCGATTTGTACCAAAATCAAGGCAAGACCGATCGTGACCGCATTCAGAAAGTTGCGGAGTTTGAGTCTCCCCACCTCTTGATCTAAGTCCCGCTGTCATGGCCACTCAAACGAGGTGTATGGGGAATTTATATAACTTTTGATTCCCTTTTTTTTTTTCCTCCCTCCCCTCGCGGTATCTGTGCCGCCTGTGAATGCTGTTGAGGAAACACCTCCTATCAGCCACTGTATCGTCGTCCCCCCCGGGACCGGGCTGAAATCGTGAAACTCACCGTATGGGAAGACAAATGAAGCCGATGAGAAACTATCCGGATGGCGTGGCTTTCGGGGATACACTGGAGTTCTCTAGTTAGATATAAAACCCGCAGGGGGAAGCATGGGCTCTTACATAGCTATAGCATTCTCTTTCACCGCTTATCTGAGAATAATGTGGCGGATGACGGAGGAGAATGAGGGCGGTGGGGATTTTAGATGTTTAGGGAGGAAAGCAAGAAAAGAGTTGTCTGGTCAAGGTTCTCCAACCACCAAATTTATAAGGGATTTTGTGGTCTTCACTTCCGCAGGGAAATCTACGCAACGATAGATAATTGGACACGTCGAAACTCTTAATTCTTCACACCCTAGAAAAATGAAATGTCATTGGAAGCTTCATATCCCATTCAAACGGACATGCGGGGGAGTTTCGACGCAAGTTCTCGTTACGACACAGCTGTGTTCCAGTCAACAGAGCTGTCACGGACTTTGTCAACTCCTTCGGAGCGCACAGTCCACAAAACGGTGATAACGGGAGCTCAGAGCGAATCTCTGGTAAAATAGCAATCAGCGGCGATGCAATTGCAGGGTGCCACGGCAATTGAACTTTTAGTCTGATATTTATTCCCTCTAGCTGGGTTTTGAATGGGCAGGCTTAGGGTTAGGTTTGGCTTTGCCTCACGACGATCGTCTTTTGCTTTCTCCTTCCCCAGGTATCCTCCACCAAATAGTTTATGAAATCTATTCCATTATTAGAGTATACATTTTGGGGAAATAGTTGTTGGCTGCGAGGACAAATAGTGGCCGGTTATTTCTCCTCATCCCGTGCGAGTTTCTCCTGCACTGAAGCCACCTTATCTTGCATAGTTTGTTGTTTATCGGTCCTGTGTCAAACCATCAGCAACGCTTGCCAGGGGCAAGGAATAGATATCAAGTTAACCTGCTTCCTATACGGATATCAGTGTGCACTCTCGAGATACCCTGAGCATGGAGCATAGAATGGGCCTGGCCAATCACTCGAGTAACATCCTCCCAGGAGCCCTCTCAAGTACGGAATCCGAATTAGCCCAAGAACAACCTGAAACTGCAAACGTGATTGTCGAGACCCAGAGAACCAAGTCCCCTCTAACAACTAACCGACAGTCGTCCCCGCGCTATGCATATGATAATTAAGCCCGCTCTTCTTCAAGAGCCGCTGGACATTTGCAACATGTTTCGAAACCGAAGTATCCCCGGTCCCAATCTTTGACATCCTTATCAGTAGCCGCAGGTGCTCCCTAGAAATCAACGGAAGGGAACCTACTGGAATCAAACAGAAATCAGCATAGACAGCGACGGGAGTCCCAATGGTCAGCAGTTCCTGATCCGACGAGCTTGTCATGTTAGTCATTGGACTTTGTTGTGCGGTCGTTGTCAAGAGAAAGAGAGCTAGATGGAGGTGAGGGAGGGGGGGAAAGCCTGGAGATGAGATGTGATGTGATAAACGCGGTACTTCTATCCCCGAGCTAGAATGCGGGGTCGACAGGGGCTGAATTCTGATGTTTCCAACGGATGAGTTCACGTCCCAAGTTACAATAAACTGTGTTCTCACGGATCTGCCTCTGAGTACTAGCAATAGACAGCGGTCATTGAAGCCAATTTGACACGCTATTTGGCTGGTTGACGATACTCCACTCTGCGAAACACCACCACATCTCCAGTACCGATGATTCGCACCGCACCCTCCCATATCTTCGGCCCTTCTTCACACGATAATGCATTGTGTCCCAACCCATCAAATTGATAAATCAAAATGGAAACCCGGCCCCTGGCACTCCCACTGCTAAAAGCGAGCACAAGGTAATGACTGAACGCCATCACCAGCACAATTAGCACTGTCCACCACTCGGAGAGTGATGCCTTATCATCAACATATCACGGAGGATATGTCGAAGTCTTCCTATGATTAAATTGATTTTTTGTCAAAGGCCCATGACGCTATCTTGGCCAAAAAGAGTGATCTAGATTTCCGTACTATACCTCTTGTGGCGGATAGTGGGCTTCGCTATTAAGGTGGGGCAATACCTACGGATTTCTCGTCGCATTGGTCGCAACTCGAATCCTGGGTCTGGGGGTCAGAGGCCTTGTCAATCTACCGCACTCTAGTCAGGAGGACTGGGGATAACGCGAGAGGCGATGGATATGATTTCGAACAGCGGTACCCTACAAGTGGCTTTTCCAGATCTCACCCCCGTCGCACAAGTTTACTAGTATAAGTTAATCTCACGGATGAAATACAGTACCCCAACATTTGAGTATGGGGGACCAGATGTCCGCAGACAATCCTCCATACAAATTTTTGATCCCTGTGTTCATGTACTCGAGTACAATACAGTACCGGTAGCCCGACAATCCAGGATACTTCCTCCATCCAAGCAACCTCCAAGGTAAAGTCAGACTATCTGTCCAAGCGCTGTGCGTATAGGTTACGGAAAATTATCTCCACTCTCTGCTATCGGGAGGGGCTTTGGAAGGAGAGAACTTGTTGGCATGGGGTGACCTCCTGAGCTAGAACGAGCGGGCACTGATCTAAGCTTAGTAATTGTATATTAATCTACCAAGAGTGGCCCAGAATGGCCCAGAATATGGAAGTGGCTTGCTGTCCAAGGCACGGAACTTTTCCTCTGCAACCTCGGTGCAGGTGTGATTTCTAATCAACGAGACGGGGGCGGTTGCTGTGGAGATGTGTATGGTAGTCTATGAGCTTTCCTGAAAACAAACCAAACAAGGCTTCCCCAATCGTGGAGAAGGATGCAGAAGGTTAGGAGAGAAATATATAAGGAATGGGTAGAATGGTAGTTTTCACACTGCTATGGCTACAGGCTACCGGGCTGAGGTTGTGTGGAGGGAAGCCCTCTCTATCATTTAATCCAGCCATAATTTTTATCAGACTTGAAAATCGTGGTGGTTAATCTGGACAATATTTTCTTGGCAACGTACTGGTATTCTGGTTGTCGATGTCTCTCGTGGCACTCGTGTCTTCGTGCCAAGAATGGGCACCTCTTTTGGGATAGCCCCCTCAGGCCCATGAAAGGTGTGCATCAACCGCCACAATGCAAAAAGCAATGAATGACATGAACCCTAATATTTCAGAGCGCTGAGGCTGAATGATTCTGTCAAGTATTACATGCAGCTCTGATTCCTCACTTCCTCCAATAAGAATGTATTGTGCCATAGAGTGCTTCATGTGGTTCCAACATGGCTTGATTTGATTCGTATCAGGTGAATTTGGCGGCTGGAGGGGAACAAATCTAATTCCCCACAAGAACAGTTGTCATATGTGTAATCTAATCACTCTCGCAGGATAGTATCTCGCGCCACTGGCAAAGTCTTTCACACAGCTAGCACACTATTTTGTATGGATCAGCAGGGGCTGTTCCAACAGGGGTGTCCGTTCTTGCCCCAGAGACACGAGTAGAGGGGCTGCGCTCGCCGGTGCTGTCCATGAACCAGAGCGATGTGTGATTGCATCTAATGGTATGTCAAGGAGGTTTTTATCTAACCGCAAACGCATCGAGTAAGAGTCTGACAGCCCTACTCTTGTGGATACCCGAAACCTCTCGCACGAGTTTAGGAAGGGAGGGCCGGTCAGCATGTGTACTGTGCTACGACCCTGGAAGGGAATATCAGAATAGGTTGTGTCAATAACAGAACTGGGCAGCGACGCAGGAGCATGATGTCATAGGCAACCAGGACCCAACGGACCTACCATACGGTAGTAACATGCCGTAGGGGGACAATGAACAGAAGGACAGAAAACAATACACTGGAGATCTAGTGGCAAACGTGAAATTTGGTAAGAGTGTCCATTGCCCCTCCTGTTAGTTCATCACCCCTACTATGCTAGAAACCAGGTCTTGACCACAAAAATCTCGCGAGACCTATTTGGCATCGTTTTGCTAGAGGGAGAAGGAAAACGGGATTTAAAGGCGAGAGAGATGGCTGTGGTGAGGTTTCTTTATTCGACAATGTACTCGAGTAAATCTTTCTTCCTGCCTTGTAGTGAAAATCCTTCTGGAACTTGATTGTTGTATGCACTGTGCCGGCATCCTTTTTCTGGCCAAAGTCAAGTATGTGAAATCTGAGCCTTTCTCGCCTTGCTGAAGGTCGAGAGAAATTGCGTTGACTTTTTCGATGCCCCATGGGGCTACTAATAGGGGTGTCTCGGGGTTTTGGCGGAGAGCTGGACGTGCATTATCCCTAGATATTCTTCTCGACCTAGGGTGATACCGTAGCTTGATCACGCATGGATTGAACTGTTACTACTGCTGTTCCAAATATTGCCTTTAGCACCCAATCCCATTGCGTCTGGTAAAAACGCCGCGCCGTATCACCCCCGGCGGGCTCGGGCAGTGAAAACCCGGGAGGTTGACCGGCGTGATGGATTGTCCGAGAGGGAAGAGATGCATAGAATGGTGTATGATAACTTTGGTGGCACAGGCTCTCTGCTATCAGTATGACCTGTTTTCACCACCGAGACAAAATAACCCTGGTATCTGTCTTAAGCTAAACCTTGGGACTTTCTCCCACTCCCTTCTCTCCCATTGTGCATCTTTGCTATCCTCGATCACTTGGAAAAATTTGGCTTCTTCCCCTTTCTTAGTAAGGCAACCTGAAAGGCCCCCACCCCCAAGTGCTGTCACCCAGGGAACGAGCCGATCCAAGGTGAACTCTTCCAAGCAGTAGCCCCCGCCCAGTCCCGATCCCACCCGTTAACTCTAGGGTGCTGTTACAGCCTTCGTTTTTTTCCCCTCTCTTGCCGATATTGGGACGATATGCCCAGGAACTCACTCGCCTCAGGGTTTCCTCTCGGACCCGCGTTAGGATGTAGTTGACCATCATTTCTCTTCTGGAAAACCGACAGAACCAGCTTCAGGCGGACGCCCATCATCACCTCCAACCCCCAAATCCAGCTCCATATTAACGAAGACCTGGAGTGGCGAATTGGCTGACGCGGACGCCCTCGATATAAGACCGTCTGGGCAGATGAACCTCTACGCCTTGTGTATTCCATTTCCCTTTGATTAAAAAAGGTGTCAAAGTTCCGAGATGGAAAAAGAAAACGAAAGAGGGGAATATTGATGTGAGTTAGCACCCTCCACTTTTCTGTGAGAGGGATATGTTAGATATCGGATAAATTTAGACACTGAGTAATGGGACAATACGGTAGCTGCTAATGCCCCACGCAATGCTGTAAGCATCAGTGATCTTGGTTTATCGCTCGGAATCCCTGACCGTCAGTTGAAGATCGGACAATACCGGTATGGGTAAACTCTTACTTTCTCGTGACTTAATTTGTCTTAAGGAATTATTTTCTTGCTGTCCGCTAACAATTGAAGTGTGAATTGTTGCGCAGTGGCCAGTCACACGAAAACAAAAAATTATCTGGCGGTTGTCAATCAATTCCATGGGTCAGGCGCCACTGCTATTTCTCAATGGCTATGTATCTCGAGATGCCTCCCATCCCAATTCCCAACTCTCCCGCACCCTACACAAGTATGGGGGTGGGCGGGGGGATACCAAGAAAGGGAAGGAAAAATATCGCCCCACGGCATTTGGCAAATTCTCAGCCATATATACCGAGGGCTGGTCGTCAGCAGCAATGAGAGAAGCTAAGAAGTTCCCAGGGCTAGCTATACCCACCATCCATGAGGGAAACAAATGAAGAAAAAGGAAGGAACTTCTCGCATCAGACCAGTTGACCTGTACAGGGAGAGTAAGGTCTCCTAATCTTTCTGGAGAAAGTTTATTTTTGATGAAGGAACGAGAAGAAAAAAAAGGAGAAAAGAAGTTCAGTAGCAAAAAAAAAAGTGCTGCACCAGTGTCCCCTTCACTTCACTTATGAAAATCCCGGCTCTGGGAACCGACCCTCTGGTAGACACCGGTTCTGACGCGCGAAAACGACTTTAAACGCGACAGGATCATAGTTGTTCGCGCAAGCACGTATTCTACGGTAAAGGGTTGACCTACGCCTAAACGGAATAAGATTCGGGTTAACTCAAGGGCATGTGATCAGATCGTCGAGCAGGGTTTGATGCCGTAGAGGGCAGAGGAGGGATAAAAAGCAACAAAAGATAAAACGGTAACAAACCTTGCACCCCGCTTAAGAGAAACGGTTTATTTCCTATTGTCTTATGATGAGGGGTTCCACATCTCACCCTTCGGCCCGTCTTGTCATTTCACTCCTTCTCACCCTCCGTTCCTCCATTTCTCTTCCCCAGAGCTCTAGAACTGCCTCCTTCTTCCTATCTCTGATGGCTCGTTTGATTTCGTCCGCAAGGTTAGAGAGGTCCTGATATACCTCTTGTTTTCTCTCTTCCCATTGTTGCTCTTCTTCTTGGTCACCCTCGTCCTCCCAGGAGTCCTTCCTTCGAGCCATCTCATCCTTTAGCGCGAGGGTCAACTCCGTTGTCAACGCCTCCATTCGGTCGTAGCGGCTCTTCCTTTCCTCTTTGCTTAATCGTCTCGGAGCTTTCTGGCCTGGTGGCTTTTTTGAGGTTGACTGTGAAGTCGTTGGAGGGTTTCTAAAGAAGGCACTATGGGGAGTTGGGGTAGGATTCATGGGATACTAACATGGATCTTAGTTTGCGGACAATTATTTGACAAGAGGAGTGGAAATGGCTTTAAATAAAACAAAATTTGAGGTTCCGATGTGGGAAGACAGATTCCGGAGATTTGGGGGAGTTGGGTTGGAAGTATTTCGGGGACTGTTGTCCCACAAACTTGCCTGTGGAGGAGGAAAGTGGGGGGAGGTAGGAGGAGGTAGGGGGAGGTAGGAGTGAAGGGTGGGTAACAGCAAGGCAAATGCGGGGTGAGCTGAAGAATTTCAAACGTGTTCTAACGCCAGAGCAGGACTTGGCTCTAAACTTTTATATCGTCAATTAGGATTTCGACACTACTAAAGATCCAGGAACCGATACCCAAAAATCGTAGAGACGAACCCTCCGGTGTTCCCGGGGACCCTGAATCACCTTCTGTGGGTCCTTAGCCACAACTAGGTGTTGGGTTGCCCCCCATCTTTCGGGCTTTTTGCCAGTACTGATTCGACGGAATTTCTCCCCGGAGCCGATCTCTTTTCTTTTACTTGGGAGGTGCGGTTTTCCTATTCGCCACCTTAACCGGGCCATTTCCTCTCTCTTTGGCTTCCCTTCGTTTGCTGATTTCCCTCTTTGAGTCTAGAAATAGTAATTTGCTACTACAGAAAAGGTTCCGTTTAACAGAAGGGATACTTGGTGGGTAGATAGAATGCAAGAAGAAAAGTACAATGCCATTACTTAGAGAAACAACGACCATTCCATTCCAGATCAGTGTTTTGCCGTTACTAATGGTGAGTAGCTAACTCAAAAGCCCCGTCCTGAAAGCACAATTTGGTCTACCCCCATACATAAGTGCGTACAGCACTGCTTCGCGGCCTGGGGCCTCTGGCGAAAACCAGAGCAGAGAAAAAAGGGCTATGCTATTCGGGTTCCAGAATGGGTGGCAAATGACGCCCTATGAAAGGTCCAGAATGGACAACTGTTGTGCAGGGTGGGGGGGGAGGGGGGGGTTGAGGCCTACGTGTGAGGAATCCACATGGCCAGCCCTTGGGTCTTTGAGGAAAGCTTGTGCGGCTCCATACGGGACATGATACCCCGTCTCTCTGTTTAGGCATCCTCGGAAAAAGCGCGGAATGTGGAAAGGGCAGGGGGAGGAGAAAGAAACAAAAAATGGGGGGTTCCATACCCTACCCCAGTGGTGTGAAAAAAGCTAGATATCCCACTGCAGGAAAATGGATCCCTCCAATGTCAAAGTGGGAATTTTACCCCCGGCCAGTAGGATTGCCCGGTGCAACCCTATCTTGAGCTCCGAGTGAGGTTTGATGACTCTAGGGAAATAGAGCGGGAAGTACTGGCAGGGTAGTGGGGCTCTGCCTTTCCTAGGAGATATGCCGTGGCGCTGTTGTGCTGCCGATGCTCCTCCAGTTTGCCCAGTTGAGTACGTGATCATCCATCGTTGCTTTTCTGACCCTGCAGGTGGCGATTGTATCGGACACTAACAGCGAATCAATAATTTTGTTGCAGTGCCGACCTTCCTCACCGTCCTTCCCCCCTTGCAGGCCACCATTGCCAGCGGTATGTATCCCTAGTAGGGCATATCCTCCCTCGAATAGATGGGTTTATTATTGCAAGTGGTCACATACTACTCTTGTCGTCTGCTAGTACCTGACACGCCTCCATGACAGCGCATACCACTATCTATGCCCTTGTGCCCTACAAGGGAGGGGGAGAAAAAAAATCGGTATCGTAGGTCTACCCTTCACCACCGAACCTCAAGGATGATATATCAAATTGGTAAACGTCCCGGGGCTGATACATATTAGCAACCCCTTAAGTTCCCATCGCCACAATGATCATCATTACAATCATTGTAAATAATTTTTCGGACCTAGAAGCAAAAGCGAAGACCAAGGACCGGCCACCATCCGGCACGTGCTATACGGGCGTACAAGTACCGTATCCAACTCCCACCGGGTCATATCGCAATACGGTACCACGATGGACCAGACTAGAATCCCTTTCACAGCGCGGTATGTGGATCTTGGTGCATCCATGCGGAGTTTTGATGCGAAAAACTTTCAAAAAATCCACATTGCCCTTTCCACACACAATTCTCTTCCTCCCAGGCGCTGCCTCCATGTCTTCCATGTCGTATCACATCGATCACGAAAACAGACACATCACACCTACTGACCTGTATGCAAACAAAACCAACCTCCCGGTTCCACCACCCTACTGCTGTGCCGAATTGCTGTAAATTACCGGTAACGAAGTAAAGTGCAAGCTCTCGGTAGTCCATCCCAGTGGTAGCCCCCACACTACCAACATTCCCTCCCCCTCCTTGTCCAGGGACTAGATTGAAAAAAGGAAGCGGGGGGG
>QFET01003302.1:0-33381 GCA_003316355.1 Tuber calosporum
ACCACCAGTACAAGCCGTCCCTACACCCTCATGCCTTCATGGGCCTTGACCGCTTCACAGCTGGGCGAATCCACCAAATGCGAGCTGGCAAGAGCTATCTTGCCGCGCAACCCTCTTGGAACGATGCCGATCGCTCTCCTACATGCCCTTCCTGCGACTCAGGGGACGAAACCTTCGAGCATGCAATACTCCACTGCCCCTCCAAGTCCCGAGAACGCCAGCTTTACTTTCCGAAGCTGTTTAGGATGGACCATGGCTCTCCACTTTGGGCCGACCTTGACATGATCCTTAGTCTTGCCTCATTCATCCACGCCACTCCCACAAACTTCCCGCCCACCATGCCAGCAGTTTTTGCTACTGCAGCCTCCTCCTCCCCCGACTATGACTCAGACTGAGCGGTTTGACTTTCCTTGTATACTTATATCTTTCCTTTCGGTAATGATTTCTTTTGGGGTCATTACATTCTATACTTTTTGAATTAGTCGCCTTTGCTGGGCGCGGTGACGGTATGGTCATCACTAGGGGAGAACTGGTGCGGTTATTTCTTTTGTTTTGCACGTTTGGAATTAACGTTTCGTTTATGCCATAGCTAGCGCTCCATGCAGGTTCCTGTACGTTAACAGCCAATATATGAGATAACAAATCAAAAAACCCCATAGTTAAGGGATCATCAAGCAACAGAGAAGAGATCTTTACAATATATTCAGTTATTCACCTTCGAGAACCATTTTTTCTTAACCATACTTTTACCTAGGTTTCCTGACAGTTCTCCGATTTTCTCGATACGAGCATGGCCTAGTCAATTCAACAGTACCGAATTGGCTACCCCGAAACAGCGTCCTAGCAGGTGAGGTCTGGGTCGGGGCCTTGATTTGCCTCTTGTGCAGGTTTGGGTTTAGGGTTGGGGAGACACCTAGGTTAAGCCGGAGCGGGGTGAGGGGGGACCGGGTGAGGAGTAGGTGCTTGTCTGGCAGTGGCTCCTGCTGTGACGCGAAGGGAGAGGTCCCTGACTGTGGCCTCCAAGGCTGTAATCGCGGGTGGGGCTGAAGTAGGGGGAGGGGCGTGGTTCAAGATAGCAGACGAGATCTCCACGATAAGCGCAGTCAGTGTGTCAACTCGGCCAACTACCTCATGGATTCCAGAAAGAGCGTTGCACAGGGATGGGATGATAGTGGCCTCCCTATCGGAAAGGTTGTGGAACAGGGAGTTGTCAAACACAGGGAAGGATTCACGGGAGAGGCTGAACTGGGTGACTGTAGCGTCCAGGAGGTTCTGGGTAGCAATGAAGTGGTCAGGGAGGTGTCCAGGGTGCTAGCGCGGGAGTAGTGGGCTGAGTAGGGGGCTGTGCGGTGCTGGGTGCCCGAGGCTAACCTGGAGGGGCCAGGGAAAGCTGTGGCCATCACTGTTACACTGGAAGAGAGGCTGTGTCGCTACAGAGTGAAGCTCAAGCGAGGGGAAAGATTTGGTGTATTGAGGCAGTTGCCACACAAAAAGGAGAAGTTTTGTTCAGCTAATAAGGGCAAGAATTTCAAGCGGCAGGAAAATAGAAGGCGTCGAGCGTGTCTCTTAACTATTGGGAACTGCTAGCTATTCATATGATTCTCGTGATACTTATGTTAGCCATATATATGAAGTATCCTTAGATATCATGGCCAGGGTCATGGAAAGTAGAAACCCAGTTTGACCCTAAAAATGTATGCCACGCTCGGTCAAATGATCACTAAACTATTGATTATTTAAGGGTGTCTAGCACACCACCAGTAAATAGCCTTCAATTCATTTGCAAAATGAACTAAGTGCAAGTAGGTATAGCCCAGTCGCAAACATCTTACGGAATACCAGTTGATCAGTCTAGATGGCGGTCTTTCCTGCATATATGCACTCAAGTACATATGCATTCGGATTATCAAGAGTAATACTACTCCGTACATTAGAGTCTATATCTTTCTCCGAGGCTGAGCAGCACTGCTATAGACTCTACTTCTGGCCAGCATGGGTTGTAGTCATATAGTAACCTCCCGGTTCTATATACTATCACATCAACTAATTTTGGACCATCTCCTATATATCAAAAACTTTGCCTGCCGTCTTATGTCTTCCTCCTGTGTAGAATCAGAATCCGGTTCTCTGTTGAACTCGGCTATATGAAATTGACCAGGCTCCAAATAACAATCCTCACGCCTGGTAAGACGCATATTTGGACGAACAGGAGTAGCATCCGCAGGGCCAACAACAGGGGGAGCGGAGTCACACGGCATACAGCAGGGGACATTGAGAGGACTGATGTTAGAGAGACGAACCCAAGCCTCGACTAGATTATCATAGATTAGTCCAACCTGATGGGATGTATCAGGGGTAGCATTAAGGGGTTGGATATTATCAAGGATACCCACTAACCTTGCTGGGTCTTCCTCGTTGTCAAGATACAGACAAACAGCTTCTCCAAGCTCCTGAAGAGTTAATTGCTTTAAAATTTCGATCCTATTCCGATTTGTCACACCCCTCAACTGGAACAACCAAGGGCAGCGAACATGCACTGCCTGGGGATGCAGCAGTAGTTCATTGTAAATAATTTTAATTAGTTTCTACACATCGACAGTTGGAAAAGGATGAACAATGGCTTCCGGTTGAGTACCGGAATGGCCAGTGACGGTTCCTCCCACCTCTTCGTCGGAGTTCATAAGTGCTGCTCAACGTGACTCGGCTGCATTCTTAACTACGTCTAAGATAAGTGAATCCAGGGTCCAGTGGAAATTGGCAAAGGGGCCTATACTCGTGCCAAGGTTGTGGTTGCGTTGCACCACAACCCACAATCGCTCGCTGGCTCGCGACCGTGGGCACTCTCAAGAGAGTGCCTGAGAGCTCAACGGTATTTTACAGCTCAATGGTAATTTGTGGCTTAGCCTGAATTTGTGGCTTAACATAGCTTTGTAGCGTAACATAACATTTTAAACTAGCATTTTATTACATATCTAATTCTGCAGCTTGACATGTTTTCTAATTCCCTTAACAATAAGCCTTGAGACTTTCTTTCTATGGGCAGCAATAGCAGCCTCAGCTTTTGCCTCAGCCCTTGCCTTCGCCATTAGTCTCGCGTTTACCACCTTTGCTTTTGCCTTAAGCTCTTCAAGAAATGGTTTATGTTCAGCTTGCTGTGCTCTTCTCTTAGCATTTTGTGCCTTACGTAACTGCTGTTCTGCTCTCTCTACTTCAGCTTCCTCTCGCTTTTTAACCATTTCACGTGCTTCTGCTGCATAAAGAACCCCTCCTTTTTGCACTTGTCGTCATTTTTGAGACTTGCGTTTGGCACTTCTTGTTTGTTCAGCTGCTTGACTTAGTTCCAAATTCTGCATTGCTAAGGGTCCAGACTGTGCTTGAGCCAATCCGCCTTGTAGAACGCATTTTAACTTGCGTTGAAATCTGGGAGAGTAATCTGCTGCCTCACGTAGGAGTTCTTCTCCCTGCCTCTTGAGGCTCCGAATGGTAAGTGGCATAGTAGGTGATGTAGCTCTTGGAGGTGTTGCCGGCTGGACTGGAGTAATTTGAGCTTCCCTCAACTTCGTAATTACAATATCTGGATTGTATGGAATTAGGCCTGTAGCACGGAAAGCGGCACGAACGGTTGACTTCTTGAATGTTTGTTGACGTATCGAATCGATTTTATCCAAGAACTCCACCTTATCAAAGTCACCACACCCAGTACGAGTTGCTGCTTCGACAGCCTCAGCATGGTAGTGCTTATAGGGCTGAAAGACAACCACATCAAGTGGTTGTAAAAGATGACTAGTGTGTGGCGGGAGACAGAAGACAATAATCTTATGTGAATCGCAGTAGTCAATAAACTGCTTAGTACAGTGGGAGCCGTAACCATCCAGTAGGAGTAGTCGATATGTGCCAACTTGGCGCATTGAAGAAAACTTTTCAAAGTGAACTAGCCAATCCATAGTTAGGTGGTCATTGGTATAGCCAGCTTCCGATATTCCAACAAGATAGTTATTTGGAATTGAAGTATTTGCATACCAGGCTTGCTGATGTATAGCTCCAGGAACGATAATCATAGGAGGCAAGAAAGCAGCATCACCACTGATGGCTTCACAAACGGTAACAAGCTCACGGTTTGAAGAGCTTCGGAGAGTAGGCTGACGGGTGGGATCTCTTGTAATGATCCATTGATCTCAGCCAATTCCAATACGAAATCCAGTTTCATCAAAGTTATAAGTGTCGCCAATCTGACACTTATACTCGTTGCATACTGCATCGTATCTCTCAAACCAGTTGCTTATATCATCTGGCTGGTGGGCATTTTTTCTATTCACATCTATGGTGCGTTGTTTGCGAATAAAGTATTCTGGATGCCGACTGAGAAAGCGCCTTGCCCACTGGTCGCTCACGACTGGGACTGGTAAAGGACCTGAATGCGCTTGCTGCAGAATGGTATTTGCGGCGCCGGAAACTATTCGAAGACGAGCACTGGTTCCAATCATATCGAGCCGATCAAGGTATTGGCATAGGGCAGCCTCCTGGTCTTCGGATAGCTTGCGGTTTGCTACTGGTCTTTCTTGCTTGGATTGGCGGCCTTCCCAGCGGGCTTTGAGTCTTCTAAGCGGTATTTCGTAGGAATTGGCGAGGGCAGAGAGGTCTGGATCATCATCCTGTGTCGTGTGAAGAAAAGTGAGAGCGGCCTGTATGCGGGCTTCAATATTGGAATATGGTTCAACCCTTTGACTGGGAGGTATAAGTGCTGCCTGAGAGATTGTAGACATGATTGGCTATGCTGTATGAAGTATCAAGGATCAGAGGGAGGGCATTCAATGTGAGTGGGTAGAAAATTATCTTGGTAGATGTGTATTGAATTTGGATACTCTGTTTAGTAATAAAATTTGCTTACTTTCTAGGGTTGAATTACAGGGTTTCTATGCTAAGCCACAAATTACCATTGAGCTGTAAAATACCATTGAGCTGTCAGGAACTCTCTTGAGAGTGCCCACGGTCGCGAGCCAGCGAGCGATTGTGGGTTGTGGTGCAACGCAACCACAACCTTGGCACGAGTATGGGGGCTATTGAAATTGGCCTGGAAGCCCTGGAGGAATCCATAAGAGACAGCATCCTCCCTAAATTAGTTCCTCGTCGTTTCCCACCACTGCCTCGTACCGGTAACTTTCCTTCACTAGAATTCTGATGTATGAATCTCCCTAGTGCACTGTATCTCGTGCCGGCAATAGTGCCACCAAGCCTATTAAGTTTCATCACAGTTCTGAATTACGCAGTTCCAACCATCCTAACCCTAATTAGATTACAAAGTGAAGAAAAGGAGAAATAGGATAGCAGGAGGCCAACCTGAATAAATGAAGGTAAAAGAAAATAGTAGCCCTGGTTGGAACCTGAAATTGATCTACCCAATCCAGAAAACAGCAATTGGTTTTATTCATATCATGGAACAGCTACTTTGGGCTGTTGAAAGTTATTAATGAGAACTTACTTGTTGGTAGATCTTGTTCAATGTACTTAAGAGTTTGTTGAGTTTAGTAGTTTAGCCTAAAAGAGTATTAGTGGTTGTGATCAGGAACTTGAAAAGGGTTGGATTTACGGTTAGAAGGTCTTGGCAGGGTTGTAGCTTGGAGAGATTGGAATAGCCGATGTCGTAGGGCTCTGAGAATCTGTATCAAAAAGAGCTTGAGACCGGCCTAATTTGGCTATTGTGTGTTGAGGAAAGGTTCTTCTGAGATATAGATAACAAGAGGTCAAGAGTGAGACAAGAAGATATAATCCAAATACTTATTAGCTGGATCTGAACCGCCGACTACAAGGGGAGCCAATATACCTTTAAACATCGCAAATAAAGAGCTATGAATGCTGTGCTGTAATTTATTATAGTTGTGAGGAAAAGAGACAGCAAAAGGAGCCTGGAGGGGGTTGTATATAGTGAGGGAGAGCAAATATTTCCAGGTGATTGTTGTAGACTCAGTTTTCAAGCTTGGAAAACTGCTTGAAAAGAAGACAACTATCGTCTTGAATTGTATCTTTAAAAGCCTTTTCAAATGTAGAAAAGGAATTGTACCAGCGTACAGAAAAAAGGGGTATCTATATCCAACACTGCAGAGTTGTACGGTTGAACTCATAAGTATGACCAACTTGAATCTTGGCCTTAGCAGAGAATGAGCGGTACGTACCAAGAATGAGACTAGCTTGGTTTATGCTCATGTTGCTCAATGGTTGACTGAGCAACAACAGGAGGAAGATACATGCATGGGTAGAACAAAGACCGTTCATGGGGAAAATGAGCTGTTGATAGTTTTTAGAATGCTAGCACTGTGTGTGCAAAGATCATTATTTTGATGGTGGGTTATCTGAGAGAGAAAGTCAGGGGTAGCGTACCAATTAGGAATAGAGCTTAAAGGACTGTTGGGGTCCTCATGGAAACGGGCCAGGGCTGATAACCAAGTGAGCAGCAGGCTTGAACAAGATGCGGGCTTTCCTGTAATCACCCATAAGGATAGCACTATTGAAGGAAGTCATGTTTGCACCTTTCTTGGTTCCTTTGAAGAACTACCGCATATTGTTCTTGTATGATCTAACTCTACAAATAACAAGGAATGTTTGATATTTGTTAATGCTATATTCGTCCACTACGTGCCTTTTGACCTCCTTTTCATGGGTCTAATAGGATAATATTACAGAATAGTACAGGAGTCAAAATGCCCATACAGCAGTAGAAAGTACAAGTCCAGTACCTGGTACAGAAAGCGTATCGAGAAGGAGCATCCAGACCTTATACAGGTAATTCAGATTGTAAAGCAAACGATTAGAGACGAGGTACGGTTAGGGAACCTTGTTCCGGAAGCCAACCAAACAAATGTACCTTACAATTCAAGTGAGATTGAAAGCAGATAATACGAACCTGAATCAGACCTCACTCCAGCCCATTCTGATGTTGAGAGTCTTACCCACTCTGGCAGAGAAGATTCTCTTACAGCGTTTATTGAATCAGTAGCATCAATTTATCATCACCCTGCTGGAACAGTCCTCCGTGGGATTGAACAACTTGAAAAAGCTGAAGACAAGTTATGGGCACCTTTTCAAAACAAGGCAGACTTTGAACCTGTCACGCAGTTTATTGAGTCAAAGGTACCAAAGGAGCAAATTGACAGGTATTTCAAGAATGGGTTGGGAACCTTCAATAGTACAATTAATTCCGCACATCATATTTTTGGCGCCGTTCATGAACAAGAATCGTGTTTGGAATAAAAAGTTGGAATCACGGCTTTGTCACATTTACCGAGTTGGTAGGTATATCTATTCTATTAGAGTATTTTGTTAACCTAGAACAGGACATTGAGGACGTAGATGAGTTATAGCTAGCTGCATCAACACAAATCCTGTTTCTACCGCAACCCTGTTGGTTGTGCAAAACATCTGCACAGTCAAAAATGCTTCGCTCTGGATATTTTTTATGCACCGGTTCAGGAATGGAATAGCATAACACCTCTGGTGCGTGATTATTCAGAGATGCATATGGGGGATTGGTGGTGGGAGACTCAGGTAGGCTACAATAACACGTTTTAAGGCTTTATCATACTATACTTAAGCAAGAAATAACAAGTTGTGCAGGTTTGCGTACCTCAAGGAGCAACACTTTCACCAATCATATGTGCCTCCAATGTTACTTTCCCAACAAATGTCTCAGGAGATAAGAAAGCCTGGCTGAGCTATCTCACTTTAGGTAATATCTTATTGGAAATGAGAAACAAATCTTTAAAAACATGTTACCGCCCTGTTGGCGCTTCTACCCGCCCCACCATAGATGCTAAAAGTAGCATCCCGAGATTCAAGACATAGACAAATGAACAAGGTAATTCTTTGCGAGCTAATAGAAGCTATCTTTGCTCCCTTATACAAGGCTACAGAAGCCAGAATAGAGATCGAATACAATAATAGCCAGGTTAGGTTGTGCTTTCCACGTCTTGCTGCCTAAATAGCCGATCATTGGGAAAATGTTAAATTACATGGAATTCAGCAAAATCGGTGTACGGTTGACAAGACTACGGCAAACCGATTAGGGCTTTATACAGGACCTTGTGCAGTTATAGGTGATTACAACAAATACCAAAGACCATTTGTCGAATACTTGGACGGCAACACAGATGCTGGCAAAGATGCTGGCGAAGATCGGATACATAGGGGGCTCAGGTTGCTTCCAAGCGTCATTTAGAGATTTTCAGCTATTGGCTAGGCCCACTTACCGAAACCTGATATCCTGCATGTTGTCCACCTGGGAATATTGGATACTCATCTCTTGAGGTGGGTTATTAAATTTCTCAAAAACTATAAGAGGCTGCAGGCTTTTGATGCAATTTGGAAGATTTTGGTGGCTTACCCCGAGTATTCGCCATCAAATAAAGAGTACTATAGAATTTCGCAGTCGACAGAAAAAGACAAGAGAAATCTTTTTAGGGCTTCTTCTACCATGTTGTACCACTGCGCTATGTCGTCCAAATGCTGGTGAACGTCTTATTTTCACCAAAGCATTGACTAGTGTTAGATCAATTATTGACTTCACACTAATGGCACAATGCAAAGGTCATACCGATGCGACAATTCCATACCTTGAACAGTACCAAAAAGCTTATCATAAATACAAAGAGGACTTTAAAGAGTATCAGAAGGATAAGTCTACGGCCCGAAGTGTATGGCAGGTAACTAGCATGATCGGGATGGTGACCAAGGAGGTGCTCACTCAACACATACTTTTTGGTGTTACAGCAACTCAAAGACAGCAGATTGCGAACGAACAGCTTCAAGAGCTAGCATGGGTAATGGCTGATATATATGATGAAGAGGTCGATTTCAACTTTGTCTAGATTCATCTCAAGAGTCATTTTGCAGACCATATAGAGGCTAGTGTAAAGATCCAAATGTATTCAACCGAGTCCGGGAGACCAGCCACAAGACAATGATCAAGAAGGGCTATAGACGGTCAAATAAGAATGATGCCAGCCATCAGATACTGCGAACCTATGCGAGACTCGATAGCTTCAAAATTCACAAAATGAATGTAAACGCCGACGATATTCGTCCTGTATTATACGAACTCAAAGCTCAAAATGGCAGGTGACAGATTGGATCGTCGGTTAGACAACTGGAGGGGCAGAGGCTAATTGTTAAAGGAGTTGCTTGGTTGATGCAACTTTAAAACATTGATCTGGGCTCTTAGTCGACCATTATCGTAGGAAGTCAGGCGGAGAAACTGTTTTCAATCAGGACTCAATTGAAAAGTTCCCAATCGAAATATGCCGTTAACTACGGGTTCCTGTAAAGAACTTTCAGGACCCTCGGGAGGTTACATGGCACCTTCTCCCTTGCATAGGTAGGCAGCTATGGAGATCGACCAGAGGCAGTAGGAATGATTGGATATGGGTGCATTCTGGCAATGAGAACATTTGCTGAGCACTTAGAGGACGTTATCTGGCTCTCTTGGTATCAATCTGCAAAGTTTGTGACCTGATTACAGGCTCAGTTGACAGCCTTGTATTGGTAGAAAGACTTTATATGGAGAATTCTGGGAAGGTTAGCGCTCTTACATGACTGGTTAACATCACTTTAGAGATGGCTAGGAAGCCAGGTGAGCCAACACGAATTTTTGTAAGCATAAAACGTATGATGGGAATAGAGCATCTAGTGCCAAAGGCTACAGGGAGAGAGAATACGTGTTGGTATGTAAATAATAGGATAGATTTAGACACTTTTAATAGAATATACAAGATCGAAATGAAAAAGTGGAATTTAAAGTGTAATCGATGCGACCCATAAAGGTTACCTGAAGCTGAAGAAGTATAAGCGAAGGATGATTTGGACGATTAAATGGTTGAATCTGAAAATTGAAAGTGGAGGATGCTAAAATAAGATGACCAGAGATAGAGAAAGACGAATAATGGCTAAAAAGAACTAACTTATTGTGAGATAAGCAAAGGCATAAGCAAGAGAAGAAGATTTATATAGAGGTGTAGCAGCGACCGTGTGAAGAATATGAACGTATAGGGGCCGGTTTGCCATTGACAACATCCATATGCCGACAAAGGCCATAACTGAAAAACATGAGGGGAAGCAACCAAATGGAGCACCATGGAGGCCTAAGTTGGTAAAGGTTTTTACGGACGAGGAAGGTCTGAAATGAGCCCTACAACGTCTTATTGGTTGCCTCGAAAAAAGACTATAATGTATGAGGACCGAGCAATATAGGTTAGCCAATTGTAGGAGATGTGGGGGTAAGGCAAGCATGGAGGCAGCATGTATACAAGGAAGGTATGATATGCCTCCCAGAGGCTAAAAGAAGACACGCAATGAACAAGATATATGCGAGGTATGAAAGGTATAAGGAGATATGGCATTAGTAGCTACTACAGGAAGATAGGTATGTATTACATGAGGAAGAACTTTTTTTGCTGATGAACCTCCCCCTATTTTGACCTTGCCTCAGAGCTAGGCAATTCACTTCTAAACATACCTGGTGTATTTACTAGGGTCCCCTTAGATGGCACAACCAGACCATGAGTCATGGACCTTGCCTTTGCAAATCCCTACCTTGCCCCCTTATTTAGCTTAAGGGTGTAACCCTTCCACTCACTGGCTCCGACCATGTTCGAATCACCAATACTCTATCTACACCTTTTACTGCGCGAGGCTGACCCCTTCCACAACTGGGCCAAAACTGTTTGGTCTACTTTCTCTCCCCTCATTAAAGATCTATCGGTCCCAGCACCTCCCCTACTCCTAACATTAGCCTTACTTAGTGCCTGGTTTGATCACTACCTGGTCACCCTCACCTCCCTCCTAGCCCTACACAAGCCAAATAAGCCCCCTTGGTTTCAGTCAGAGCCCCGAGGGACAGCTGAGTTATCACAACTCTGTCCAGCTTATAACAGAAAAACAAGCATATCAGGCATATCTTCCTCCACTACGCTATCTGACAGTGCCTGTGCCTCCTGCCTTGTATAGTTCAAGGGCATAATAAAGGCTAAGGAATTAAGTTTTACTCATTCCTTCCTTCCTTGGAGTAAAGGTCAGAATAGGCCACACGTCGAATCGATACAGACCCCCCTGTACCAGTTCCCCTCCTCTCTCTAGACTCTGACACCTCTCAAAGTCAATACCTCCCTTTAGAATAAAAATTTTTCCGCCTGAAAATCCCGATCCCTCGATGTCCATCCTCCGACCCTTGGAAGGATCCCTCCCATTTCTGAATAAGGAAGTGTCCCTCACCCTCTGCATGTCCGCAATCACCTCCATTCCCGGCCTTGACGTGATCCCATATGGGATATGGAAGATGATAAACAATATCTACTCCACCTTCCTTACCACCCTCCTGGGTCCCCTCTTGAGCTATGGTTTTCACCCACCCTCTCTCAGAAAGGCCAACGGCATTGTCCTCTCCAAGCCCACCAAACCTGACTACCTCTCCCACTCCTGCTTCCTGGTCATTATCCTCCTACAAACAATCTCTAAGAGTCTGGAAAGAATAATGGCAATCCGCCTATCACTAATGGCCCACACTGTGGGCCTAATTCACCATAACTAATACGGCACGCCTTTTGCACTAAGTACCTTCGACACTTGTGCTGCCCTCATACATGAAATCTGCATATTATCACATGCAGTCCTCATGACCTATACCCTTTTCTTGACATCAAAGCGGGCTTTGATAATATTTCCTCTTGTAGTTTATCTTCCCTACTTCGCACCTGGGGTCTATCTCCTTATATAATTTCTTAAGTTCAATGGTGTTTGACAGACCGCAAATCCAGCCTGGTTTTCCTAGGATATCCATATCTTTACATAACTATCCAAGTTGGCGCCCCCCCATGCTCCCCTATCTCTCCTTTGGTATTTCTTATATATGTATCATCCTTACATCATTGCATCCCTAAGGGAACTAGGTTTCCCTATATTGATGATTTTACTATTACTGTTGGATCTGGCTTATACCGGTGGAACACACAACTTCTTCAATATTACTATGCTAGCCATTGTAGGAAGGCCTCCCCCCTCAGAGACTACTTCTCTGTCCCCAAAACTGAACTTATCCACTGGCGCACTGCACGTGATCACTCTCCCACCTTACAAGCTCCTGTTTCTCTTGATTTGAGTCTTTTCCACCCTAGTTCCATAGTCCAATAGCTCGACTAGTGGTTCTCCCCCTCACTGGAAACCTCATCTCATTTTCCTCAATAGGCTAGCCCATGCGCAAGGAGCATTTAGTCTCATAAGGCAACTTACTGCCCGGGGCATCATGATAGTCATCTACCTCAATTACAGGCTTGGTATTTTCCTCTTCCTACCTATCCTCTTTTACAGAGCTGACTTGCTCATCTCCAACACCGCCATGATGAAGAAAATGGATTTCTTTTTGAGTAAGGTCAAAAAGTGGGTCACCAACTGTTTCTCATCGACTCTAGTATCCATCCTGCCCTGTGAGGCTTGCCTACCTCCTCTGAATTTGCTCCTCCCCCACTGGCGCAGTATATCTGCACTACGGCTTGCTTGCTCCCCTCACCAGATCAACCCACCTGCAACCCGCCTACCTTTCTTATTCCCATAATTCTCTCCCTTTAGGGCAGCAGATTCCTCCTCACGCTCCTTCCCTATGTCATGCTCAACTACATCCCCCTCTGGTGGGATCAAACAAGGTCCATACCTGCTGTCCTCTCCCACCTTCCCCTCATTGGGATATGCCACCTCTTGGTAATGGAGACAAAGGATGGCCTTAAACTCCTGCAGATAAACTCTTACCTCCTACCAGGAACAGTTTCTCCCTCCCCCCTCCGCCAATCCAATGCGCCGTCTCCAACAAATTGATCATCGAAGACTGCCGAAAGCACCACCGCACTGATGGGACACTCCTTTCCCTGCCCACCCCTCTCTACCACTACAAGCTGTCCCTCTGCCCCTTATGATTTTATGCGCCTCGACCGCTTTACAGTTGAAATAATACATCAGTTGCATGCTGGCATGAGCTATCTTGCACCTCAACCCTCATAGAGCGATAGTGACTGCTCCCTCAGCTGCCTTTCTTGCGACTCTGGGGATGACACCTTCTAGCATGCAATTCTCCTCTGCTCTTGCAAGCAGAAAGAATGCCAGCTCTTCCATCCGAAGCTGTCCTTGATGGGCAATGGCTCTCCAATCTGGGCCGACCTTGTCATCTCTCTAGGTCCTGCCTGATATATCCGCGCCACGTGTACAATCTTCACACTTACCATGCCACAGGTGATTGCTACCGCTGCCTTCTTCTCCTCCAGCTTTGTGTCAGACTATACTTTGCGTTTCTTTCCTGAGTATATCTTTCCATGCGTTTATGATTTTTTATTATTTCAATTCCTTTTATACTTTTTGAATTAGTCGCCACTCCTTTGGTTGTGGTAACGGTATAGTCATCAACAGGGGAGAACTTATGCCGATATTTCTTTCCTTTTGCACATTGGGAATTTATCTTTGTTTATGCTATAGCTAGCACTCCATACTGGGACTTCATATTAACAGCGAATATATGAGATAATCAAAAAACCCAACCGGTAAGGGGTAATCTAGCAATGGAGAAGAGACCTTCAAAATATATCAAGTTCTCAAGTTACCACGCATTCGAGAACCATTATCTTCATCATACTTTTTAGCGAGATTTCCAAATAGTGCTACATACTCTCGATATGACCATGGTTTAGGCATTTCTACACTACTGAATTAGGTACCGATAACACTATATTCTTACTCTCCTGTCACTAAAGCAACCCAATATTCTTTCATGACTAGAGAATAGCACGACGCTCAATGATTTCATCATTCGAAACACTATGGGCAATGTCAACCTCTTAACTTTGACAAAGTATTTCCTGTCTTTTGGGAAGAATACGTACTTGACCTCTATACATTAGCTCTCTGACAGCTACATCGCATTCAGTGAAAATATACTGATTAAATATATCGGCAAGATAGACAGTGGATAACCTCTTTCACAATCTGAAAAGAATAACCTACCTAACCTGTTTTGAAGAGATCATTGCTGCTAACCTTGTGGAAATAACCCTATTTCAAATAGTTAAACCATCCTTGTTCAGTAAAGTATTTTTTTAGAAAGAAATCAGGGTGTCTAAGTGAGTAGCAATGGCTATGGCACACAATGACACACCTATTCCATATCCTTTGGAACCTGACCAAATCCTAGTATTGGATAATACAAAATCTACCCCTGCGGCATTTCTATTTCAGTCCCGAAGCCGTACCAGCTATCCCATATCCTATTTAGGTTGTCTACCATCGAGAGTTGAACAACGCGCCGTACGTACTAAGAAGCTTGTCAATACACAGGAGAACCTACAGTAAACTATTGTCCATCCATGACCCTACCAGCACCGATCCTTAAAGGAAAGTGCTGCTGAGAATCACATAGTGATCTCAGCACTATCACTGGTGACTAGGCAGGGATTTATAATACTAGAATTATTGCATAGCTGTATCCCCAGAGGTAAAGTTATCAATGATGCTGAGATAAAGGAAGGACTCCTTGAATTGGAACAATTATGGCGTGACACAGAAAAGGGGCAGCAAAGGTTACGATCCTAGGTTCGGGAAGAGTTTCGATACCAACTGGCTCATCCGTAGCATCAGGCCTATGTCTCTGAAACAAGCGATGCAATCCTTAAAAAGGCTTTAATAGAACTCAATTATAAGTTGAACCAACAATAACAGGAATGGCCCATCTGGATGAATAAACAACGCAAAATTGCTGCTCAACAGTGACGAGAACTGAGCGCTGCTATGAAGGCCTACCTAGAGCCTCTTGTACTTTAGTTGGTGGAGGAGATCCCTGCACCAACACAGCATGAAACTAGGGATGGTAACCCAGCTCCGTCCAACTGAAGACAAATACGAATACTCATAGAAAGTAATATTCCTCCAAAGAAAACACAGTCATCTCCAAGAAAGGATAAAGGAAAATGAGTTGACTGTAGAGGAAATATTCTACCATCGCCACCACTACCAAGTAAGCTTGGTAATGCCGCTGATCTAGACGTTTATGAGGAATCCGATTGTCATAGTGATAATGGTCACGACAGAATAGGTGGTAGGCCAGGTCGCACTTGCTGTTTACCATCTATTAACAGAAACTATATACCCAAGGACAGGCTAACTCTGGCTGTCTCAAATCGGATTGGTGGACTCTCACCACTATACTTCTTTTAAGGATATGCCAACCAAGATGTTTGAAATTGGTTGACCATCAGTGAAGGCTATTTCAATTGCAATCCTAATCAGTGGGAAAATCAACCTCACTGAATAGTCTTTTCCTAGGCGAAAACTAGGTCACCAAAGTGGCACCCTTCTCAGACAAATGCCGGACAGTGATGGGTGTATTAGGTAGATATGCTCAGGACCTGGACTATTCCACATGGGAACACTCTCAACAAGAAATTACAACGTGATACATAGGCATTGAAGAGGAATAACAAGCCATAGAAGAAATGACCAACCTCGTCTTTTAGAGAAAAATAGTGTTTTAAATTCTTCTCCTTGAAAACCTCAACATCAAAGCCAGTCTTACTGGAAATTAGTTGGAGGGTATGGGTGGAAATCAAACTTGCTGTGGATATTCTGTAACGCTTATCGCATTTGAAATTCTCCTCTGATGAGGCAATGACAACCCAAGAATACGTGGTTTGAAACAACCTTTTACCGCAACGCAGGTGGACTAGTGTGGTTCACAAAACCCATCATTTTGCTAACTGATATTCCAAATTCAGAAATAGTTACCATTTTCGGAATATTGTACTTATTTTGTAAATCAAATTTTAATTTCAAACATATTTCCCCTTTAGGTAATGATCCCGAGGGGAAGTGAAGGTAGTATACTTTGTCCTTACTCTATTAATATGGCGTTTTACCAATTTCTCCCCTCTTGATAGTGGTTTTAATTATTTGGGAGCCCCTCTGCTGCAGGTAAATACCCCAGGTAGTAGGCTCTCAATAATCTTAAAAATTACCCATTTACTTTGGTTTGGCTGTGGAGACCTCTATAGTCAATATAATGCTGGCATTGTCACGAAGAGACAAGCTACACAACTATAATGCCTTCCAGGCAAGGACGAAGCAAAATATTACACTCACGAAGTAACAAAAGCTCAAACATGAGGAACTTTAAAGCAACCAATGCCTGGAAGGAAATGCACATATCAAGGTGTTCAGGAAATGATACCGCATAAGAGTCCTTTTAGACCCAGGATCCAATACCTTTGTCATCAACCAAAATTTGATCAAATGCTGCAATATTCCCTACGAATCATGTACTGATCCAATACCTATTGAGGGTTTTACTCCAGACGAATTCTCTACTGAATTGGTTTTTACCCTTCTCCTTTACCTAGAAATTGGGAAAAATAAACACTTATAGAATATCGTATGCGAGATCGCACCTTGAGGAAATTCTGAATTATTAATTCTATTCAAATGGTGGGATAATGAACATCACATAAATGGAATTTATGACCCAGTCAGCTGGATATTCAAACACCCAGGATATCAACTTAACTCTTTGACAGAAGATGAAGCAATATCGATCGCAAGGGATGAGGAGGTTCTGGAAGACCCGGACGCTAGGGTTATTGGACAGGTTGGGATGGTAGATGATGAGGAAGAAATGAGACTCGATACTCTTCAGGCACAATACTACAATTACCTGAACCTCTTTCGCCCCTCAACAACCACTTAAGTACCTCCCCATCAAACCTTCAACTATGATATTGACTTCAAACCTGATACCTAACCACCCTGGGAACCTATATATCCTTGCTAGGAACAGCAGTTAAGAGCACTGTAAACATATCTAGACGATATATTAATACATGGCAAAATCTCCCCAGCAAATCATCTGCAGGATAACCAATACGGTTTATGCCAAAACCAGATGGACATCTTAGGTTGGTAGAATACTACTGCAGGCTAAACCCACTTACTATCCATAACAAATATACACTACCTCTCAGGACAGAAATACACGACCTTGTGGACGGACTGGTGATTAAGGAAAACACCTTTTCGCACACTATACCCCTCATATGAATATAATGTTTTACCATTTAGTCAGAAAAATGTAACAGACACATTTCAGTAAATAATGAATATAATACTTTAAGACTTCCTCGATGAAGGACTCGTAGTATTCATTGATGATATACTTATATACTCTAAATCTGGAAGGATCATACTACCTTGCTTAGGAAAGTATTAGAAAGAGTGCCAGAATTCAGAATAGCTATCTCGCTTATGAAAAGGACTATCTATATAACATCAGTGAAGTTCTTGGGGTATATGGTTACTGTGGATGGAGTCACTATGAGCGACCATAAAGTGGAGTCCATCAAGGCCTGGAAACGACCTAACTCAGTTGAAGAAATTCAAATATTTATAGGCTTCTCCAACTTCTACAGACAATTCACAAAGAATTTCTCTGTACTATATCTGCTAATTACAGATTTACTTAAGGGGAACCGTAATGATCTTTTTTAGTGAGCAAAGCAACAACTAGGATTGAGGAAGCTCGAACCCAGATTCATCTGAGCACGAATATTATCTCACTTCACTCTTTACAGGGAGACCATCATGGAAAGGTAGGCTAGTGGTTACGCATAGGGATGTGTCTTACCTCAATACTTGGACCAATAACTATATCTGGTTGCTTTCTACTCCCGAAAGCTGACTCCTGCTAAACACAATTTTGATATTCAATAATAGGAATTGTTTGCAATATTAGTTGCAATACAAGAATAGTGACACTATCTTGCTGGAACATATGAACCTTTTATAAGTTATTCCGATCATCAAAACCTACTATATTTCCTCACAACTATGGAGTATTCGGCAAGACAAATCCTTGGGGCCCAGAAGCTCCCCGATTCTAACTCTAAAGTCCTCTACCAACTTGGAACCATAGGAGGCCAACTGGATGCATTAAGCAGGCAGCTACAGTACTGCCATTAGGCGGGAGCTGACCATGTCCAGCAGGCTATACCTCAGTCTCACCCTTTTGAAAACCTTCAGGATTACCAATATTTAGTTCTCTCAGTCAGATGGGGTAAAGAAAACTTGAAATAGCTCCAACTAGGATTGCCTACAGGGGAACAGAACAATATGATACAGATAAAAATACTTCGACCATAAGCAAGGAACCCAACTTGAGGTTCCTAGGCAGCTGTGGGCCATGACCTATACAGTTCTGAAGAAGACACTTTTCCTACGAAAGGGCAAGTGCTAATAGGCACAGGATTGGATATCAGACTACCAATTGGAACTTATGAACACATTTCACTATGTATTAGACTGCCAGTCAAGCATGGTATATTCATTGGAGCTGGAGTAGTGAATGTGGACTATAGAGGAAAGGTTAAGATCTGCCTAATCAACACTACTTATAATACATTTCATGTTCAAATGGGAGACCACATAGTGCAGATGATCATGGAAAAGTTTGATGATAGAGAACTTTATGAAGTCATCGAGTTAAATAATACGGAACGAGTAGACTAAGGGTTAGGCAGTTCAGGTCTACAGTTGGAGGAATACCAACTAGTATTATATTTCCCACATTATGATGGAAAGCAGGAAAATCTATACCCAACCAATATTACCTTACACCCGATTTGCACTAATCGGACAAATACTAAAGTCCAATATAATTATCGCAATGCGAAATCAAGGAATTTGATATAAAATTCTTGGAACTGGTATGGGAAACAGCAAATAAGCATCTGCAATGGCTACACAGAGTGAAGGAACTGGAAAGTCTACCAAATATAGGCAAAGAAATGCCCAAACAAAGGACCCTATCAGATGGCTTTATCTTTTATAAAGAATACCTATATCTTAGTCAAAGCGAAACCATACAGACAGATATTGCAAAAGGCTGTTATCACTCTAGATTGCAGTACACTTTGCACAAGAAAAGACACTAGAAATTATCAGTAGAGACCTTTACTAGAAGTGATTACAAACTAAATTAATGACTATGTATGATCCTGTACAGAGAGCCAAAAAGGCTAAGGCACCAAGATATGGAAACTTTGGGCTCTTACAACCACTACTGGTCCTATTTGCTGCTTCGGCATCTACCTTGATAGATTTTATCACAAAACTTCCCAAATCTGCATTAAACTCCTGCTCATAGTTGTAGTCGACAGTTTCACCAAAATGGAACGGTTTATGAGCTTCGAAGAGAATGCAATGGCAAAGGACATTGCCAATTCATTCTTCAAAGAAGGTTGGAAACTTAATAGGTTACTAACAGAAATCATCTCTGACATGGATGCAAAGTTGGCAGGAGAATTTCGCTAATCATTGTACAATACTTTGATCATTATAGGGAAAATTTCTACAGTTTACCACTCTCAAACTAATGGACAAACTGAAAGAGTCAACCAAGTGCTGTGAGTCTACCTTCGAATATTTTTCAACTACAATCAGGATGACTGGTACCATCCTCTGCCATTAGCCAAGTAAGCATATAACAAGTTGGTAACAAGCGCCCTTGGAATAAACCCTTTCTTTGCAAACTTTGATGATTATCCTCAAACAGAATGGATGAAGGAGCGAGAAGCTCAGAATCCCAGAGCAACTATGTATGCTCCCTGAAGGAAAGAGATATATGAAAACGTAAAGGAATCTCTTGAGAAGACGCGTGAAGGAATGAACAAGTACAAGGACCACAAAGCAGTCAAGCAGACTTCAAATTGGCGACATAGTTATGTTAAACATGAAGAATATCAGCACCAAGCGAACGAATAAGAAGTTATTGCCAAAATTATCAGGCCTGTTCAAAATCCTACAGCAATGAGGAGACCTGTCCTACAAGTTGGAAATATCAGAATGATGGAAAATCCAGCCGGTATTCTATATATCGCGACTCAAGCCATAAGGCAAATCAGTTCTGCCTGGCCGAGAAAAACCAACCCTGGCACTGGAAGAAGATGAAAGTGACCTTTAATGGGAGGTTGAAAAAATTATTAAGAGTGAAATAATCTCTGATAAGCGAAGATTCAAACAACGTTCCCGAATAATCTAAAACTTTGAATCTTTATCTAGTGCAAAGAATGTTTTAAAAATGACAACACCTGGGAACCACTGGAGCACTTACAGCATGCTCAGGAATTTGTAGAAGATTTTCATTGGATAAAATACGAAAATGCCAAAGTTGGTATAAGTAGTATCTACAGAAAGGTTTTTCCTTCTCTGGCCAAGTTATCATAGAAGGTTTTTTTTCCCTACTGGAAGGATTAGTAAGTGGAAGAATTGCTTAGAAAGGAAGCATGTGATGGAGGAGCTGATGTTACATATATGGGATATGGTACTAGACTTCCGAGTCTAAATATGTGATGGTACATAGTGAATAGAAGTGACTACTTTGACTACAACCTATACTGGCAAGGAGTAGGATCGTATCCAGATCAACCCAACCTCTGTGAAAGATGAAGGAGTATTGTATCCAAGAGGATCTATTACGTATTTGCATTTTTGATAATACGAATACATCTGCACATGAGTATATATATGCAAGAAAGACAGCTGTCCAGACTAATCACATGGTATTCGATATTATGTTCGCAAATAGGATACATCAACTTGAAGTTAGTTCATTTGGCAAAAAGATCTAAGGCTATCTGCTGGTGGAGTGCTTGACACCCTCAGAGAAAGAGTAAGTCCAGGGGATCATTTGCTATAGTGGGGTCATACATCTTCAGGGTTAAACCTTTGGGCACTTTTTAGACCATAGTCGAAGTATCTAAGGATACTTCCTATATATAGCCAATATAAGTATTGGGAAAACTGTATAAATACTAAGCATTCCTCTGTAGTTCAGGTATGACCTGAGCTCAGAACTAGGCCACTTACCTCTTAATACCCGCGGTATATTTGTTAGATTTCCCCTTGGCGGCACTACCAGACCTGGATTCCTTTACCTGGCTTTAGCAAACCCATCCCATGCTCCCTTTTTTAGTTCAGAGGGTGTTACCCTCCCAATGACTTGATCTGACCATGTTCCAATCACTATCATGCTCTCTACACCTCTTTTGCGTCAACCGAACCCCACACCAACCTGGGCAAAAACTAATTGACCCATCATCACTCCTCTCATTAAGGCATTGTCAATCCGACCAGCTCTCCCGCTACAGGCATCTATTTCCCTGAGTAACTGGTTTGACTGCCATCTGGGCAGCCTCACCTACCTCGTAGCCCTCCACAGCCCCAACAAAAGTCTTTTCTTCAGATCAAACCCCGGGTGGATAGCTGAGTTATTGCAGCTCTGTCAGGATTTCAACTGAGAAGCATGGATGTCAAGTTGTCTCCCTCTAGAACACGTTCTGACTCCACCTGTTCTGATCACCTGGCATATTTCAAGGCTATAAAGCAGGCAAAGGCATCACCCTAGAATTTATTTCTTGCCTCCCTAGAAACAAAGTCCTTATGGGCAGCACGCAGGCTTGCCTGCAGACCCCCTCCTGACTGCTTTCCCTCCTTTCCTAATGCCACAACACCCATTGAAGTCAATATCTCCCTCCTACATCATTTCTTCACCCTCAAAGAACCTTAGTGCTCATCCTCTATCCTCCGCCCCTTTAGACACTTCCTCTTACTGCAAAAACTGCAGGTCTCCCTCGACCTCAGCAAGTTCTCCAACACCTGCGCTCCTGGTCATGACCTGATCTCAGATGGCATCTGGAATGGGTAAATCACATCAACCCCTCCTTCCTGACCGCCCTTCTAGGTCACCTGTTGACCTATGGCTTCCACCCCACTTCCCTTAAAAAAGCCAATGGCATTATCCTCTCCAGGCCTGGCAAGTCTAATTACAACTCCTCCTCCTGCTTCAGGGTCATCGTCCTCCATGAAACCGTTTCTAAAATTCTAGAGGATAATGGCAACCTGCCTATCACTAATGCCCCGCACTCTTAGCCTCATCCATGCTAACCAATGCGGCTCACTCCCTGGACTAAGTACCTGCGACACATATACTTCCCTTATACATGAAGTCCGCATAATACAGCGAGCAGGGCTCAGGACCTCCCCCCTCTTCCTTGACGTCAAAGGTGGCTTTGGTATTATTTCCTCTAGTTGTTTATCTTCCCTTTTGCGCACTAAGGGTGTTTCTCCTTATATGGTTTCATGAGTTCAGTCATTTTTGACTGACAGCAAATGCCACTTAATTTTTCTGTGATCTCCAAATATTTTCCTACGTGTTCAAGTGGGTGCCCCTCAAGGCTCCCCTATCTCTCCTCTGTTATTTCTTAAATAAGTATCTTCCCAATATTTGTCCATCCCTAAAGGGATTATCATGTCCTATGTTGATAATTTTACTGTTACTGTTAGTTCTGGGTCATACCGGAGGAACACACAACTTCTTCTGCATTACTAATCTTATCTCTGCAGGAAGGCCTCCCCATTGGGAGTGTCCTTCTCTATCTCCAAAACCGAACTCATGCACTGGCGGACCCCATACGATAGGTCCCCCATATACCTGGCTCCAGTCTCCCTTAATAGCACCCTCTTCCACCCCTACTGCATATTCCGATAGCTTAGGTACTGGTTCTCCCATTGAATGGAAACCTCTCCTGACTTCCTCAAGTTATTGGCCCTTGCGCTAGAGGCCATTAGTCTTATCAGGCAACTCTCACCCCCAGGCAGTGGAATTGTACTCTACCTCAATCGCAGGCTAGTAGTAGGCCACGTCCTACTTATCCTCACTTACTGTGCTAACCTCTTCATCCCCAACGCTGCCATTCTGTGGAAAATAGAAGTCTCCCAGAGCAAAGTCCAGAGGTGGGTCAGAAATTGCTTCTCATCCACTCCAATATCATTCCTGCTGTTTGAGGCTTGCCTCCAGCACCTAAACTCGCACCTCTAACACCGACTGCGTATGGCTGCACTCCAGATTACTTGCTCCCCTCCTGATATCAAACCAGCCGTAGCACTCCTGCCCCAATCATTTCCACCATTTTCCTCCTACAGAGAAGACGATTCCTCCCCCCCCTCTCCTTCGTTGCCTGAGGGCCAACTACATCCTCTTCAGATGGACACAACCTCGGCCCATTTCTATAGTCCGCTCTCACCTCACGATTGATAGGATAAGCTACCTTCTGGACTAGTTGAATAAAGATGGTTTCAAACTTCTATAAATAAATTCTCACCTCCTGCTAGGCACGGTCTCTGCCCTGCCTCCTCCTATTCCAGGCGCAGTAACCTACTAACCGATCAAACAAAACAGCTGACGCAACCTCCTTGCCGATTGAACCCTCATGTCCCCACCCCCTATATATTACTAGTACAAATCATCCCTACGGCCACAAGCCTTCATCGGCCTCAACCTTTTCACCTCTGGGAGAATCCATCAAATATGTGCTGGCAAGAGTTATCTTGCAGCCCAGCCCTCTTGGAACAATGCCGATCGCTCCCCCACCTCCCCTTCCTTCAACTCAATAGATGAGACGTTAGAGAACCCTATTTCGACTGCCTTTCCAAGTTCCAAGAATGCAACCTTTACCTTTCGAAACTCTCCTCTGTAGGGCCTTACTCTCTGTTTTGGGCTTATCTAAACCTCATCCTTGACTTTGCCTCTTACATCCGCACCACCCACACAAACCTCATACCTACTATACCTGTGGTAATCGCTATTGAGGCCTCCTCCTCGACATCCGACTATGACTCAGGTTGAGTAGTACTTTTCTTTTTTGCTTATATCTTTCCTTACTAAGATGATTTTATTTTTAATTTCATTTCATTCTATACTTTTTGGATTAGTCGCCATTATTGGGCCCAGTGACTGTATAGTTATCACCTATTGAGAACTAGTCCGTATATTTCTTTTATTTTGCACATTTGAAATTAACCTTTTGTTTATGCCAAACTAAGCGCTCCCCGCAGGTTCTTGTACGTTAAGAGTAAATATATGAGATAATCAAAAAAAAACCCCTCCATGTAGTTCAGGGATCAGCAAGCAACCAAGAAGCGACCGTAACAATATATTTAGTTATCAATTTTACTTGCATTCGAGAACCTTTATTATTTTCATACTTTTTAGTGAGCATTTCAGACAGTTCTATGACTTTCTCCATACCAGTACGGCCTAGACAATTCAACAGTACCGAATTAGCTACCTCTTAACTGTGCAATTTGGCAGGCTTTTTGATTGTAGTCTCTCTTCCTATCTGATTGCTATGTATTCTGGTATGTAGTATTAATTTTACTAATATCCACTTCTATTCTTATAGCTTCATAAGTATTCAAAATCCCACTTACATCTTGTAACTTGCTGCTGGATGTGACAACAGGATTTTAAAGGTTCTAACACTGTTGATGTAGGGCTTGCTAGGAGAATATTTCTAAGAATTTTGGTTGTATGCAATTCCTAGCTGCTACTATAGCTGGAAGGGGATTGGACCAGTTATTTTCCCTATCTTGGATGAAGTTACTGATTATCCAGTTAAGGGATTAAATTTTCCACTGTACCTGGATATTGGTTTCATAATAATATTAAGCAGGTATTCAGTCTGGGATTCTCATCGACTTCCTTATCGAAGACCATAATACGAATGTCTAGCTGAAGTCTTAGTCCTGTATTATGCAGAGAAGATATCTATGCACATCAAATATCAATCTTCTGAAGCTTACTCAATATCCTTTGGGAGTGGCAGAGTCCTTAAATAGTATAAGATGAGTGTAGAAGCTGACACAGGTGTTGCTTGGCAGCCCTTCAGGTAGTCTCCATTCCGCCTCCAATTAGACCTAATAAGGACAGCTTGCCTCCTAAACTTTCCTCCCTCCTGCCTAACTGCGCTCCTGACACCTTCCTCTACCTATCCTGGTGCCTTCAACCCAATGTCAAGACTCTCAGGTAGTGGATTCTCCTCTTTTTCTTCCCTGATACGCATGCACTTGCCCATTGATGCTCTGCTCTACCTGGTACTCCCTTTGCTTGACTCACTCTCTCACGCCCCTTTAATATAGTATAACTTACTGTCCTTTCCTCCTCCTCCTCTCCCCTCTACAGCCACCATGTCCTCAGCTAATGATGTGGTCTGTCACTTAGAACAAGATCTGGTCCATGAAGACTAGCTAGCTAATGCGCCCCTCCAGAAATATGATCAGATCCTTAACTAATTATAGCCTTACCTCTATATGAGCTGCTGTAATTTTCTTCCTGGTTGTGTACATCAGATGTCTGCCCCCACCAACTACCTGGTGGCTCACCCATCCTGGTACTTAGTTGCACTTCCTACCCTCTGCCTTCCCTGTTTGGATCAGGATAAGATATTCAGCTATGCTGCACTTCACTGTTTCTCTCAGATCCCTACACCCTTATGCTACCATATAGGCAGATCAGACCTAGGGCCCCAGGCTCCCCTCTGGTTTTCCCTTCCCCTCCTTGTTGTCCTTACCCTCTTTATCTATAAATTGGGTACTGCCTTAATCTCCCCTTTTCCTATGCTTCCCCACTCTTCCCCTACCTCCTCCCTGGCCTTCCTCCTTCCCTCTCCTCTCTGCTTTTTCAGCTTAAGGTAGTATTTCTTTGTTGCTTGAGTTTGCTTGAGGAGCTAGTTCATGTTAGAAATTTTCTCAACATGCCAGTTACAACGTGGTCTCTCCACCTTAGTTTGTTTCTTTTACTTTCTTTGGTTAAAGGTATATGATGATATATCTTGTATGATGCACTAATAAGAGCTTTTGGAGATATTTTTTCCCTTATTTGTTCATGTTAGATTTAAGATTTTCCCCACCCCATATCTAACGATTCATGTGTGTTCTTCAATCTTAACAAGTAATATATAATAACAAAAATAAAAAAATTAAAAAATTAAAAAAATAAAGAGGAAATAGCCTTGAGTCAATCCTGTTCACACAACACTCAAAGCTTTTTTGTATACAAAAACTTTACCTCTTTACAGTATTTCGACTATCCTTATTGTGTGATAGAGTTATAGGATTCAGCTATCAATACAACGTAGGCATCAGCCTGTAAATGATACTCGAACTCTGTGTAATTCTATTACTTAAGCAAGTACTATTTCCTTGATGGCTGCGATTAGGACTACAACCGCACTCATTGTGACAACTGTTCAAGCATATAAACAACTATCATCTTGGAATTATGATTTCCACATTCTGGAAGTTATAGGTGGCAAATCAGGTAACGGTTTAGGAATGTAATACAAAGTCACAGAATAATTCCTCTATTTATTATTGAATTTCTTTAATTTATAATACTAGTTTATATTCTACCATAATATAATATCATAATATGTATACCATTATTATATATAATAGTTTAATATAATTATAACTACTTTAAACAAAACCCTTCACCTGATTATCTATGTTTTACAGTGAAGTCTCCTCATATTAGGCTCCACATCTACATAACCCTCTTCCATCTGCCTGGTGTACATTTCAGACTCTACGAACAATACATTTCCTAGGTTGCTGAGTCAGTAGGAGGAATTAGACCATTTGGCAATCAACATTCCCTTTTTTGTCTACTGCCCCCTCTAACTTGTACAACCAAGGAGTTTGGATATATCCTAGTTAGTACTATTACAATAGTATACTTGGAGAATCCCCATATTTCTGAATAAGTAAGATAAGTAAGGAAAATGACACTGGGCAGGAGTCTGATCCCATAGGAAAAAGTTATTTATGCCTCTGTCACATAGGACATTTTCAAAAAGAATAAGAGCCTAAGGTCCAAAATCTAGATAAGCACTATAGGATAGCACAACATGCAAGAGAGAAAATACATCTAAGGCTGAACAAAATCTTTTAATAGATGCCATAATGGTATTTTTTATCTAATAAATAATATCTAATTGACACTTATAAAGAGAACCTCCTAAGTTGATAGTTGTAGGTATCAAATGTTCTTCATTGTGGGCCTCTTTCTGACAATCAGGGCGCCAAGACCAAGTTAATATCTGCAAATAAAAAAAAGAATCCTCCCAATGGCAGGAAACTTGTCTCTGATAGAACTCTTAGGTGTTAGATAACCTCAAATAACTCTAGCTTGGTCAGTTTTATACTAATTTGGATGACTTTTTTCTTCCTGATTAATTAGAATAACCTTTGTCATTTCGTCCCTGCTCCTCACAACCGAGGCTGTATAATAAACCCTAGTATCCTATAATAATAGTGCTTGAGAAAATTTATATATAAGATGAAAAATATAAATTCTCGGTTTTTAATAATATTATTATATTAATTGACAATATAAGGTTCTCTGTTACAGTCATCATGAGCCACCAAGTGATGCTCTGCCACAAGGTGACATTGAGGTGAAAAGTTATGTTGAGCTATCAGTCAGTCTACTAGAGTACCCAAGGTTCCCAGCCAGTCAGCAGCCCCAGGTTATCGCCACCAGACACAACCTTGGGCTAAGTACTAGCACATACTAGGCTTATTTTGCCCTCCGCGTGCTCTCTACACAAGCGCGTGTACCAGGCGGGATTCAAGCGCCAGAATGCACAGGTGTTACTCGCGTACACTCTTACGGTTTACCACTACTGTAGGGCTAGAACAAAGACTTGCAGCCAATCACAGCTCTCACAACACTCTTCAGCCTCACATTCCAGACAACCTCCCTCATCCTTGTAAGGGAAAACACGAGCACAGATCCGTCGTACGATTTCTCACTATGTTCCCCAAACCTGCTTATTGACTAGTTGGATGATGGTGAGAAAGCCGCTTTAACGTGAGCAGGTACAAATCTGGCACTCATACTTGCACAATAATCACACCTTGCCAACTCGTTGCCGAGTCAGCCCCTTCCAACCCTCTCTCCGCTTCCAGCGCCCTCCCTGGGTTTATAGGCAACCACCAGCTCAGATCTTGCCTTATTCGGCTGCTTCACACAACACCCCGACAACGCCAACCTGGCTTCCCAAATATCTTGGCGTCCCAAACCCTCCCCGCACATCTTTTCCTTCTTTCTGTCTCGTGGGGCCAGCAGTTGCTGCTCCAAGGCACCTATTTCCGTTTCTTTCAAGTACTGTACTTTGAGCACCCCCGAGAAATCTCTTGTTTCTACTAAGCCCTAGTTAAATATAAGAAGACAAAAAAATAAATCAATAAATCAATTATGCCTTTCGACTTATTGCGGAATGAATAATCTTGAAATGCCATACCGGCGATTCCGACCCTCCGGAAACCTGATCAACTCATTACTCGAAGTAGTGCTCCGATGCTTGAAACAAGAATTCCATTGGTTGCTGTAAGACGCTTCCCCCCCTTGCGATTGGGGGTAGGTGCCCAAAAATATAACACCTGAGCCCCGAAGAAAACCAAGGCTCGACTTGACACCTCTGAAAAACACCCTTCATCCACGGAATACCGGTACAAGTACAGTAGTCTAAAGTAATAATTTGGTTGCCCAGCTTTGCCAGAAATACGAAGCAAGTCGCGTCTTCTCTCCCCATGTTTTCGAGCCAAGTGCTCGAGAACTCGTACAGTACATTTACCCTCTGCGTATCGGATGTCAGCCCGTCAAATGACCTCTTCATCCATCGAGTTATAAAAAGATGTGGCTCAGCACAAACCGATTCTGGTTTATTGCAAGCTATTTTTCTGCAGTATCATAGGCAGAATCTTTCCCCATTGGTGCATCTCTGCTGGGAAAATCCTGGTTGAGGTCGTGGACAACCATTCACTCGTTTTTCTGGCCAACAAGAGCAGGACGCTCTTGATGGCTTCTAGCAATTGCGCTGCCATGTCTCGGAAGGGTACCGTATTCCTTCCCGGAGACCCGAATGATGAATTCATAGCGGGATTGCGCAGTGCTAAACAAGTAATGTATGGTGTTTGAGTGGTTTTACACTGAGTGACTCTGAAAACCATTCCCGTGTCGCAGCAAAATTCCCAAAATTGATATTTAGCCGAATCGCACAGGAGCTTTTTCGATCAGTTGCGGAGAAATTCCGGGAAAGGTCAATCAGGCCGCTCCCTGAGTCCCTCGGCATTAGCTTGCGCCCGCCTAATTAAACCTTACTGGTCTATCACGGTTAATAACATCCTAGGCTTTCACTTTCCACCGGGACCCCCAGAGTTACGCCAGGCCGGATAACGAAGGCACTCTATCTCCCCTTACTTTCTGCATAAATATTCGATATTGTATGTTTCAAGCCTCACTCGTTTATCAGCACATGCAAGATCCGCCCTGGTTGCACTCTGGTCATGTAAGCTCACTCGCGATCACAACAACAGTGAGAAGTGACTTAGATATGAAGATACTGTAGCATTGCCTTCTTAATCGGGAGGGGGCCATCGCAAACGGATGCTAGGGAGAATGTCATTACCTAGGGCTCCTCCGTGGGGATGCTGTCCGAGTACAAGTGCATGCCGGGGACTTGTACAAGTACAGTGTTAATCTCTCCCAAGAAGAAAGAATGGCAGGGTGGGACAGCGATGCTACACTTCCGTGTGGTCAATCGTGAAAACTCTGCACTGACGCTCTCGCTCACTTGAACCCCTGGCTGCCTCGAGCACCGGTTTATTATTACCCATTGTTCATTACCCGGCCCTCTGAAGACCAGCCAATCCCGTATTATGAGCATGATATGTAATTTACTACGGCAACAGTGCCCGCCTGAGTCAAAGCCCCAGAAGTTGTAACAAAAGCTGCTGAGTTGTGCCATATGGGATTTCTTTTGGGGCACGTGTTCTCCTGATGTTCTCACTTGTATCATACCGGCACCGTGCTCGAGTATCATACTTATAACCGACCCTCCGTCATTGATTACTCGCTTGCCATTTACGCAATCCAGACCATCCCCAGCCCGGGACAAGATAGTATGGCACGAGAAAGGAAAACCAAGTGAGGCTATCGAAATGGAGCTAAAGGGATTGATTGACGGAAACCGCGGTTTGCTCCCTACACTTAGAGAAACACCTAGCCGGGAACCAGAGAAGTTTATAGATGACTTCAAATACAATCTATGCCTGGTAATTCATACAGTAATGAAATTCGCACCGGTTAAGAGACCATTCAAGTGGTCGAAACCGTGGTGGTACGAGGACCTTACACAGCTAAGGAAGAACTGCAATGCTTGGTACAGACAAGCAGGCCAGGATTTCCTCTTGCGGGATAAGGCAATTAGAGCGAAGAAGAATTTCCTAAATGCAGTCAAAAAAGCTAAGGCGGCACACTGGAGAACCTTCCTTGAGGATGCGAAAAAGAACGGCGCATATACGGCTCATCAATTCACCAAAGGGAGACTGGGCTCTAAGGTCCCTGGCTCTGGAAAGTCTGCCAATGCAGCGGCCCTAGGCCAGACCATTATGACCTACTTCTTTCCACCCAACCCTGACACAGTTCAAGTTTGCCTTCCCTTTGGGATACGATTGAACGACGAAGAGAAAGTTGATGCACAACACGTTGCCAACGCACTTGCAAAGTGTGGCAACAAATCTGCCCCTGGGTCAGATCAGGTGGCTTATTCGGTTTGGCCAGGAATCCATCGACTAGACTATAGAATCATTCCCGACCTCATCAATCACCTGCTTACATAGTCTATACACCCTGACAGCCTTAAGAGATCTTTGGGTATCCTTTTCCCGAAACCAGGGAAGGAGGACTACAAGGCTTTAGCAAGCTATAGGGTTATTGCCCTAATACACACATTCTCGAAGATAGTCGAGAGGATAATCAACACACGGCTGATACGGTTTGCCAAAGGAGCCAGCCTGTACTTGTTAAGACAGACAGGCAGTCTTCCACAAAGGGCTACATTTAATGCCGGTATCTCATCACGATATTGGGTCCCGGAGGCGTAGGCTGCAGGGCGTCGAGTAAGCAGCATGATCCTTAATGTCAAGGCTGGCTTCGACAACGTCGACCACAGGAGCCTTCTTGAAAGGTTGCGGAAATCCGTAACACCCGGGTATATGGTTAGGTGGATTTCTAATTTCATATCCTACAGGGAATGTGCGATAGTTTTCTCTGGCTCTCCACGGGCAATGACTTGTGTTAATACCGGTATACCACCGGGATCTCCAATGTCGCCAATCCTATCGGTAATCTATGTAGAACCTCTACACGAGTACAATCACGACAGGTCCCTATTTATTTCCTCTTATGTTAACAATATTCAAGTTGCAGTATAAGCCGGCTCTTGGATAGAGAATACACAAATTCTTGAAAGACACTTCCGGCGGGTAGACAGCAATGCCAACAGCATACGGTTGTGTTTCTCACCAGCAAAGACAGAACTAATACATTGGAGGACCCCGCGAGACAGAGCCCACACATGTTTGATGGGCATCAGAATAGGGGACAACTTCATTGAACCTGCCAAGAGAAGTGTCAAATAGCTTGGGTTTCACTTCGAAACGAACTTCAGGACCAGGACACACTTCACCAGACGGCTTACGCTGGCTCAAGCGGTGTTTCATCGGATAAAGAGACTGTCTACCCCTGGAGGCATATTGTCTCCCTATAGTGCTAGACGGATGGCTAAAGGTATCATTATCCCTTCCATGTTGTATGGGAGTGAGTTCCCTGATCCCACACTAGCTATGCAAAGAAAAATGGAAGTGTTCCTCCACCATGTACGAAGATAGATCACGAACTGTTTTTACGATACAAATATAGTGGTGCTGGCAAGTGAGGCCTGCCTCATGCAACTGGAACTATACCTCGAACAGATTCGGGACATGGCAGCCATTAGATTCACAACTGCGATCCCTGATAACAACATTGCGACTGCTCTATTACCTTGCAGTTTCCCGACAGTGCAGTCATATAGATACCCCACCAACCGCAGGGCAGCCTTCGATCGCCCTGGGGGAATGAAACCCAAGCCTTGGGACTCCACCTCCGTTACATCCGCTCAGCGGGTGCTACCACGTGATGGCATAGCGCGACGAGCACGGTTGCTCTTTAAGGAGTGGCCAGTTCCAAGGAAACTATATCTTTGGTCTCCCCCTGATGCATCTGTGTGTGAACGCTACGACGATGCCCTTATGTCAGTAAATGAAGCTATTCACAAGAAATGGACCCACAGACAATATCCAGCATATTACCCGTATAGGCCTCCCTTTAGGTCGTGCTGGAGGTTCATGACACTCCACAAGTTCACAGCAACTAGACCTTATCAGATGAGGGCTGGGAAGAGCTATCACAAAGGCAAGAGAGGATGGAGGAATGCAGATTCAGATCCCACCTGTCCTTGGTGTGGGGTGGAGGAGGAAACCTTCGAACATGTGGTGGCCTTGTGCCCGAACCTGGCTCCGGCCAGGGAAGGCTATCAAGCCAACTGCCCTAATATTGGGGCTCATTCTGAGGTTTGGGAGAGAGGAAAGAAAGGTTGGGGACTTATGAAGGATTTGATTTCATTTGTTTCTATTAATCATGTGAATTTCCCCTGGGTGATGGTTGAACCACCCTTTACTGGGGCGGATCAGGTTAGGTCATGACCATTATTTGTGCATGAGGATTTATTGAAGTTTTCTTTAGTGGGAACAAGATTAACATTGATTGACTTCCTTTGGGACTTATTAGTATTGGTTTGATTTTTATTTCCTTTATTTGTGTTTTGAGTTGGGTTTTTATGTGTCATGGGATCCTTCCCGCCTACCCTGGTTGTACCCTAGGAGATGAGATTATCTTGTACCTAAAATCATACCACGGATTTAACAAAAACAAACAAACAAAAAAAACTCGAGTATCATACTTTTTTTATCTCTTTCTTTCTTTCTTTTTTTTTTTTCCTTCTCACGGGCAAATCCCGACCCGCCGGCCGAGGATCAACCCTCGAGCAAAAAAAGTAAACTACACAAAAGAGTTCAAAAAAAAAAAGGGTGGAAGAGGAAATTTATTATCACACCTAGCTGATATAAGACATGACAACCATGTGTGATAAACCACTCACACACCAGTCAGAACCCGACCAGCAGCACCTCAGACGATCAGAGTGCCTTCTCACACAATCCTCGCACCTACCCCGCCGCAATAGCGGGTCCGACCCGAAACAAAAGGCACAGAACAAACACCGGTGCCGTAGTACCAGCAATCAAACGAACAAGCAAAAAGTACTCGTACTTGTAACAGGACAACGCCACGCTACGGTAACTTCCCAGAATCTGAATCCAAACCAGAGACCCGGGACTAGCCATTTTTCCATCCACCCATCACCCAGCACCCACTCCCTCGCTCGCTCGCGAGTAAGGCGAATGTCAAGTCAAGACACATCGCATCGTATCACACTGCGCCTATCGCACAAATGTACCACATACATATACAGTACCAGGTGCCAATATTGCCTTACCGTACCATAAGTTTGGCTTGCGCATCTTCTCGCCCGACCACCC
>QFET01003302.1:33387-87535 GCA_003316355.1 Tuber calosporum
CCCCCCCCCCGCCGGATCTCTCTCCGGTGCGATGTGTGTCGCACTACCAGATATGGTGGTTGGAAACCTTATAGAAAAATGCAAGGTATTCGAGTGATATAGTGTGATTCGAAGTTTCCTTTTTCCGAAATGACATTATCCATGGTCACGTTCGATGGAGGTGGAGGGGTGAGCATCATACACGTGGTGCTGGTTACCCAACTTGTGATTCCTGGAGTCCTGATCACGTTTTTTTCTTTTTTTGTCTTCTTTTTTCTGTCTTCTTTTGTCTTTTTGGTGGTGATGGTGATGGTTGAGGGAGTGGGCAAGTGGGTTTTGGTAGATGTTACTGTAGTAGTAGAGATGTGCATCGTGAATGAATGGATAGGGTTGACATTTCGACCCGAGGAATTTATCTATTCTCCAATTCAAGTTTGGCAGTGTTGTCGATACGGCGTCCTGGTGTCAAGCCGCTTCCAGCGAAGCTCCCATATCCTCCGTCTAGGTACAAGTACCGCACTACTGCTGGTGGCCCTTGGGACAGCTTTGCCAACTCCCCCTTGCTCATTATTCAGTTTAACAAATAGTGGCAACTCGTTATAATGTTCCTAGAGGCATACCTGAAAACGGTTATCCAAAATGCTCTTGCTATTCTGTTGTTGATGGGCATTGCTCTTGAGGAACTGCAAGGGGGGGCCAAGGAGCTTTAGGGACATGGCTCAAGAATACTTTACTGTTATGCTCGATTCTCGGGAATAGAATATCAACGTTTCAGGTATCCCCAGCCCCCCCTCCTTTCATCCCTCCTCCTCCTCGAGAGCCATGCGCTCGCACTCGAGCACAAACTGGCGCACCTGTGCCGGAACATATCACACTGTATCATAACCTATGATATCATAAGCTTTTTCCCTTCCCACAACTCCGCAGACATGGCGTTAGCTAGCGAGTCGCACCTAGAAGACAATTGCCACCGGCGCTTGAACTATATCTCACATGAAAATAGGGCAAGATGTCTTTTTGGGGAAAGCTTAAGTTAAATCCTGTTATTTCCACACTGTCGGTTATTTTATTACTCTACTCGAGTACAGTACTCGTGAAGTCAATTGCGGTTCTCGCGTGGCAGCTGGGGGTGTAATGTGGTGTGATGTTTGGTCCCATGGGGAGTTTACCATCGTGGTACGAGTACAATAGGGTACTGGTGTGACCAGCGCCATCTGATAGGGTATTTTAGCAGTCGTGGGAAAGTTCCGTCGCCCACTAGAGATTCTGTTTTGGAGATATAATTACTTGGTGTGCAGAATTTACTGCAAATGAGCTGCCCTTCTCTCTTCCAAGTTAGACAAGCACAACAGCCCTGCAGACGACAAGAGAATAGACAACGTTTCCTTTATTTCTCAACTGGCACTAGCCTTTGTTCTTGTTGCTCTTCCCTGTTCGGTCAATCAGGCAATACATCGCCAGGTCAACTCTCCGCTCATTTACCATACGGTTCACCGAGAGGTCACAGCTATACCAATCAAGGGCGAGACACGGTTCAGTAGAGAGCACCATCCACTGAGGGGAAGGAGAGGAACCCCCAACACCCGTACGGTAGTTTGCCTCGGCTTCGGGAAGGAAGGAAACAAGTCGATGTGGAGGGTCGTGATGGGCCTGTGATAATTACGTAGTGCATTCGACTGTAACAAGAATGAATGAATGAATGAATGAATGAACGAAAGGTGCGTACAGTCTTTGTAATCTTCACAGGATCGCGAGATGTTCTTGTAAAGTAAAGTATGATGCAAAGCGTTTCAAACTAGGACCAAGGCCGTTGCATCCTGTAATTTAATGCCTCTGTTGATCAGGGTCAAGGGCTATTAAGGCGGAAATTCAAACTTGGAGATCTGAAGTTCAATCCACAAACTGGTTTTACCTATTTCAAGAATTTTTATTATTTTTGATCCAGTTAGCATATTTCTGATAGGGGAGATATAGCACATAATACTTAAGTCCTATATTTCAATAGCACTTATTCCATACTTGTCCAACAAATTTTGTCACAATTTTTTTTTTTTTTTTTTTTTTTTATTTAATTCAGTTTTTATTCATGTTCAAGATACAGAATCTACATGCAGCACTAGCTATGGCAGTAAACAAACCTCCTCCCCTGCCCTGACCCCGGAAAGCTATGGAAAAACCGTAAGGGAAGCCTGACCCAACTGGTGTAAAAAACCATCCTAACAAGCCGCCATGCAGTAATCACAACCAGAGAGCCAACAAAACCAACATGAAAACAACTCCAAGCCCCAACAGTGAACTAACCAAATGCAACAAAAGAGAACACAAAACAAGAAAACCCCAACACCTAAGACCTAAGTCAAACCAAGGGCCTAGGTACCAGACCCACGTAGTTCCAGCTCCCATAATAAGCTGGCAAGGGCAGAAAGTAGGAAGATATTGATGTGGGCATATAGCAGGGCACCGAGGGTGGAAAGGGGCCCCCTCAGAAGAGGAACCTAACGAAGCGAGGCCAGCTTGTAGCAGGGCCTAGTGCTAATTCCAGAGGACGGAGTGTCAGCCTTGGGGTGGTAGTAAGGTACCAGCTTAGGGGGAGCAGTAAGGTGCCAACTAGGTGAGCAGTAGGGTGCCAGCCGATCAACTGTCAGGAGGTGAGGATAGAGGAGGGGTAGACCCAAGGACCAACGGAATCGTGTGCATGGCCATCTAGGCAGTTCTCATCAAAGGAGAGTGGGGGAATCGACTATCAGAGTGCCAAAGTAACTGTAGGCCTGTAGAAAGTTTCCCCCTACTACAACCCTCTCTCCCAGCCGTATAAGGAGGTCAGAGGGAATTCCCGACTGTGCAAATGTTATGCGAGGCTGAGCAAAAAGCTAAGGTAGGCAAAACAAAAGCAGGGAAAGGAGAGGAACCATCAACAAAGATGGCAGAGGAGGAGAGAGGAAACTCAAAGGGGTAGACCCTAATGAGCACGGAGAGGAGGCAATCATTAATACAAAGCCCCATCCCCTTGCATGGCCAAGGGGTGGGGATGAGTCAAAACGAAAGTGGTGATGATTTCTTATGGTTTTGAGATTTCAATTGCCGGGTGTGTAGAGGAGACGGAGGATGCAAATTTTGTCACAATTCCTATTCACTTTTCATATATATGATATATATATATTTAAAAAATAATTTGAGTCTAAAAAGAGTTGCAATTCAGCTATTCCTGAACAGGCTCTAAACCATAATACTCTCGGAAGTAGAGCAAGGTGAGAAGGACTTAGAAAATCAAATATCATCAATAATTCTGGTGTAGGTATATTCTATTATTTGTGATCTGAATCAGGCCATAAAAAGTGCTTTTAGCTGCCGGGAATAAATTAGTACTAGGTAATATTCAAGGTGGTTGTTGATGCTACAGTGAATGAGGCAAGTAGTAATACCATTCATGTATGAAGATTATGGGAATGACATAAATAATAAAAGCTTTTAGAGCTCAAGAAGAAGAATTAAGGAAGGAGTTCCAACTTCCACTAAAAGGTACAGTAGATCCAGAAATATAATCTCAAGACATACTACAATACAATGACATATATGGTATAACATGAGTAAATGTTCTGGTACCTCTATTACCACTTATGTTAGACTCTGCTTAGTCAGATTACATTGATTTGATTAGATTTCTTTATTATTTGATATCCCTACCAGAAACTTGAGATGCTGACAGTCTGCTTATAGTATATTTTGACAGATTGGTGGTATTCTACCACCAGAATTCAAAAGGAAGTTACTAGCGATGTATTCCAGAAATAGGATATGGGCAGTGTTGTGGGAAAGAACCAGGTTTTTTAGGACTCTGGCTAGTATACAGAAATTTGGTAGTGGTACACTGACCAGTAGTGATTATAGTTGTGAGCTTCCAGAGCCTCACATCATGGTAGAAAGATTTCATGAATTTAACAGTTGTGACCTGGTAGCAGGAAACATCAGAGGTCTCACCAATGCTTAGATAGCTAATATACTTAGTTGAGTGACAATCCTAAAGTTCTCCTTCACTCGCTAAACTATGCTTGAGTATTAACCTAGTCTTTACCTCAGTGCAGGTTCCTCTTATAGAGTTAAGTGCTAGCTAGCTAAAGCTTAAGCTCTCTTGTGTAACTGTTCACACAGGCCAGCACTTGTTGAAAACCTTTTTGCCTCAACAGGTGATTTCAGGTTCTCATGATTGAGAAAAGTGAAGAGGTATTACAATTATGAAAAAATAGTACAAATTATATGATATGATACAATATAGAACTGGGAGGTTACTATATGAGTACAACTCACATTAGCAGGAAGTTGTGTCTACAGCAGAGCTGCTCAGCCTCAGTGCGGGACCTAGACTCTACACAAAGAGTACTAAGAGTCTTGATGATCTGAATAGAGGTACACGTTAGTGCATATATGCAAGAAAGATGGCCATCAAGAGTGATCAAATAGTATTATATAAGATGTTAGCAAATTAGCAGTATTAACTTGAACTTGGTTGATTTGGTAAATAAATTGAAAGCTTTCTACTAGTGGAGTACTTGACACTCTCAGAATACTAGATGGTTTAAGGGATCATTTTATGAAGTGGTGTATACATTTTCCAGGGTCAAACTGTAGTGCATAGTTTAACTCAATATTGAAGTTGACGAAAGTACTTCAATTGTATGATGAATACAAGTACCGAAGAAAGTGCATAAAATATTAGAGAACTCTAGATAGTTAAGGCAGACCAAGATGTTAACCTTTTATCCATATACTTTCCCCTCACCTTTGTATTAGGCTTTTCACTTCTTAACACCGCAGATCTCTTTTCAAGATTTTCGTATTAGGATACTGACAGGCCTTAGGTTCTCGACCTAGCATTTGCCAATCCTACCCTGGTTCCTTATATCCACTCCTCAGACTGAACTCTTTAGTCCATTGGCTCCAGCCGAGCCCCCTATTACAATTAGGTTTTCAATGACCTCTCTGTGTAACCTAGACTATTATACCAACTAAGCGATAACTGATTGAATAACCTTCACCCCACTAATCAAGACACTGTTCATTCCTCCCTCTTCTGCACTACCTACTGCCACATCCATAACTACTTAGTTTAATTGACATCTTACTACTCTATCCTCTCTCCTCCATTACCAAACTCCATGGTAGCACCCTTGGTTCTACTTCAAATGCTAGTGGACTAAAGAGCTATCCTAGCTCTGCCAGGCATTTAGTGGGGAAGCAAGTCCCTGATATTACTCACTTACCCTCACCCTCAACAAGCCTGCCCGCAAGGCAGATCTATCCTACTTGGAGGCTATCAAGAAGGCTAAGTCCACACACAGGCAGTTTTCCTGAACTCATTACACTCACATTCTGTCTGGGCGGCATAGAGGATTACCAGAAGGTCCCCTTCCAACCACCTTTCTTCCTTCTTTCAAGCAACCTCCCCTGTGCCAGTTTACCAAGTAGTCTTTACACATTTCTTACCCGCCAAGGACCCTATCTTAGGCACCTATATACTTTGCTAATTTAAAGATTTCCATCCTCTCTAAAGCAAGAGAATATCCAGAGCCCTAAATATATCATCTAATCTTTCTGCTCCCAGCCTTGATGAGATGCCCTATGGGTCTGGAACAAGGTCACTGCCCCTAACACTTCACTCCTGCAATCCTTACTTGATCCACTAGTATCCTATTGCTTCCACCCAGCATCGCTAAAGAACACCATTGGGGTTATCTTGTACAAGCTCAACAAATTAAATTAAAGCTCACCATCCTCATTCTAGGTCATTTACTTTTGTACACGATCTCCAAAATACTTGAGAGCATTATAACCTCCCACCTCTCCCTTCTGGCCAGAACATTGAGCCTTATTCACTGCAATTAAAGGGATTCCTTTCCCGGGCACAGCACCTTGGCTGCTTTGGTATCACACACTCCTGAAGTCCAAACCTGACAATGGGCTGGCCTCAAAGGATCAACTCTTTTTCTCAATATTAAAGTGGGCTTTGATAATATGTTCACTGCTTGGCTTGTCTCCATGCTTGTAGCCAAAGGTAAATCTCCTTATATCATATCATGGGTTCACTCCTTTTTGACTGATTATAGGTGGCCGTTGATTCTTCAAGGATCTTATAATGTGTTTCTTCCTCTCTATGTGGGCACCCCTCATAGTTCTCCTATTTCTCCTTGGTTATTCATTATTTGTATATCCTCCATCTATTATTTCATCTCAAGAGGGATTATATTATCCTATATTGATAATTTCACAATTACTGTCTGATGTGAGTCATGCAAGAGGAATACAAAGCCTCTTCAACAGTACTATACCTATTTACACAGGAAGGCTTGCCCCCTTGTAGTCTACTTCCCTGTTCCCAAAACTGAACACTGGCATTAGTGAACAATCAAGGATGGCACTCCCGCCTCCTAGGTACCAGTAACCCATAATAGGTATGTGTTGCTCCCCTCATCTACAGTTCCCTGGCTAGGGTACTAGTTTACACCTACTATAGAGATAGCAGTTCACTTCACTAAGTGAGTAGTTCTAGCCCTATGGACCTTCATGACGATCACAAAACTCTTACCTCCAGGTATTGACATCTCCTCTTATCTTAACAGGAGTCTCGCCATGGGCCTCCTGCGCTCTATCTGCACCTATGGTGCTTATCACCTCACCCCCAATACTAGAATGTTGGGCAAGATGGAGGTGTTATAGAGCAAGACGCCAAAATGGGTAACTAACTGCTTCATATCTACTCACGTAACTATGCAACTCTGAGAGGCATGCCGCATATCGAACAACTTCTTGATCCCACAGCCGCGGCATATGGTAGCCGTAAGCCTGACCTGTTCCCTACCAAAAAAAAACTCCACAACAGCACACCTCCCTCCATGATTTCCATCTGCCTCCAACCTCCTGGTAAGCTAAACTATACGGCCACTATTCTTTAGCTTGACAGCTAACTACATACTACTTAGATAGAACCAACCAAGAGCCTTTTCCACTAGCAGATCCCACCTCTCCATCGTTGGCATATGCTATATTTTGATCTGACCTGAGACTGACCTACCTGTTTTTACCTATATTAAATCTCACCTTCTTGCTCGACTCTGCTCGGCTCTTTCTCCCACCTAGGACTCCTTTACCTATCCTATTCTAAAGAAGGGATGAAAAGACAACCTTCTCAAAGACTAGACACTCCTCTCTGCTCCTCTTTACTACTAGTACAAGCCAACGCTGCTCCCTTATCCTGTCCTGGGCCTGAACTGCTTCAATACAGGTAGGATTCATGAGATGAGGTTACGAAAGAGTTAGCTGGCAGCCTATCCCTCCAGAAGTTACCCTGACCACATAGCCACCTCTGCTTCTTGTGAAACAGATAACGAGAGCTTCAGCCAGACACTCCTGGACTGTCCTACCAATGACCTCCAGCGAAAGCTCTACTTCCAGACCTGAACGCAAATGGCCCAGAATCTCTTATCACGAGGAACTTGGACCTCAATTCTGGCCTGATCTCATATATCTGTGTCACATGCACTGGTTGCCCTCCGTCCTGATCTGCGGCCCTTGGAATTTGGTCTTCTTCATCCCCCATTCATGTCTCAGATTGAAATGTGATATTCCTTCCTTATTTTATCTTTTCTTACAGTTATGATTTCATTAGATTTGATTTCATTTTATACTTACCTGAATAAGCGCTATTCTGAGTGCAGTATTGGTATAGTCATCATTGGGGGAGAACAGGCTTGTGGTTTTCTTTAATTATTCACGCTTGAGCTATATATTTCATTTTTGCCATAGCTAGCACTCCATGCTGGTTTGTGTATATTAACTGCGAATATATAATATAATCAAAAATAAAATAAAAATAAGTTAGATCCTGATAGTTAAGGGATTATCAAGCAATATAGAAGAGACCCTAACAATATAACAAGTAGATGAGCTACTCTTGAAATTTACCTTTCTATATTCTTTTTCTATATGAGCTTTCTTGACAATTTCTGACTATACTCGCTAAGAGCACAATTAGGGAAATTTAGCAATATTCAATTGGCTATTTTGTAACAGTAGTTCCATTTTTCCTTTTTCAGATAATTAATTAGATCAGGAGCAGTTGGGAGGAACAGAGGGCTTAGGTGCTATATTCAATATTATAGACAAAAGTATTGAAATTTTCAATTTAATTTCTTTTGTATATATATCATTGATAATATAGGATATTTTCATACTAAGTTTGGGTTTTGGTTTACTGGTACACCACTTGCATTACTACAGCTAGGATAGATATTTCATTATAATTCATAGTATTGAACATGTTATATTAGAAGATTTTCATATGTGCTTTCTTATTTAGTTTTAGGGATTTTAGTATTATTTATGCATTTTTTATACATTATTCTTGATCATATGGATTACCATGCTTGGTAAAAATCTCCTCATACTATCACAGATTTAAGCATATTTGATGAGAATTTCTTGGCAAGATTTGAGGATCAAACATGGTTCGCCCCTATATTTCTTACTATATATTCACTGTATTTATCAGACTTGTGTAGAGGATGCACTTTTATATAAATAAGACAGTTACCAACCACGTGGCCCATATAGAATATGAACTAGAACCCTTACCAGTCAGCTCTCATACATACCTCCTATTGATCAACATGAAATATACACTCATCCTACCTGTGTAGTATTTTCTACCTAGGAGTAACGTATGTGCCTCAAAGGTTTATGATTCAAACTAGACGAACTCTGACTACAAGGTCATGAATGACATCTAAACTTCCTAGCTGACTTGGACATAACCCAAACCCAGAACCAGGGACTGAAGGTGGAGATATATCTATATATAGATAAAGCTTCTTACATGTAGGAGACCATGATTGAAACTCTGGAGAAGAGCTAACTGCAGACTAAACTGTCGTAGGAGAAGTCCAAAAACAACAGATAGTTCAGGAATTCAGATTAAGAACCAGGACTATCTTACAGACAGCTTTAGGAACTCTATGATACTTTGTGGAACCAGTACGAAGCAAGGTATCACTTGACAGATTTTCACACTCCTTGGAACTCTTAAGACTACAACTACTACTACAAGAAAAAGTGAAAAGACGCAAAACTCTCTAACACTGGCCAGCATACCTGTTAACATCAAGGATAATAGCTAATACCCTAAAACAATCAACGAAAGTAAAGTTGAAGCTTCCTCAACTATCCAAATTCAGTGCACAAGGCAAATCTCGATAACCAAACAAACTCCAGCCATGATTAAGGAAGGTTAAGAAGTACTATACCAACTATTACATCCTTGATGAGAGAAAGGATATAGCGGGCTGGTATAGTATCTATACAGAATTGTGAGTAGATAGTGCCTATCTCAACTTTAATGATGAATTTGAAGATAAACAACACTTCCTCTAAGAATTAAAGAATGACTTTCACCAGCTATGTGATACATCAGCCAACACAGATTATCTGTACCTTAAGTGGCAGAAGATTCAACAGCCATCTGGAGACAAGCCAGCTAGAATCTCAATGATTCCAGGAAAACTAGAAAGCCACAGAGGAATTCTACCTAGAGTTTCTAAAACAGACTATGTATCAAGGCAACACATTGTGGACTGTATAAATCTTAGGGTCGAAAGGAATATGAAGCTTGAGAAAAGTAATATTGATAAGTAGAATGAAGTAGTTCAGTTAGCGGAGAGATATGATACAACAAGGGTCAAGAAAGGTGCCTATTACAGTAGCAGAAAATCATCCACCACCTTTGGAAATAACCTAAACTAAGTTAAAATCTTACCACTGCATACAAACTACAAACTGACAGGGTAGACAAAGCTCCAGTGAGAAAATTGATTTCTCTAAACCATATGAAACTAAGCAAGCAGGAAATGGAACGATACAAGAGAGAAGAAGCCAGTTATTGCTGTACAAAAGCAGGACATATGGCAAGTTATTGTCCAAACAAGAATATCAAGTCCAATTCTCTCACAGTCCCTCAATAGATGCCTGATAGTGATAATGAGGATTATAAGACGGAGAGTGATAAGATAAAAGTTAGATGATAGGACTACAAGCATAACTCTCAAGAGTAGTGTTGGCCTGCCTGAGGAAGTGAGGCGGCTATTTCAAGTATTAGAATTCACAATATTGGAGAACAAGATACCCCTTAAATTCCTAGTAGATACTCAAACCATTGATAGTGCTTGTATCAGCAATTCCTTTGCCTCCACTAACAATATCACTTATAGCAATAAGATAATACCTACCATATTCAACATAGCATTCAATGTATTCTGATCAACCAGCAAGCATATAAGCATCACAGATATAAAAATTGGAAGTATAAAGGCACTTAAGGTATGTATTAGTGCAATCCCAGTATCAGATTATGATATGCTCATAAGTATAGATAACTGCATACACTTTGGAGTAGTAATATACTACTAGAAAAATACCATGTACTTCCCACATTACTAGGTTAGAGTAAACTGTGAGGGGAACTGCACACAGCTTCCGCGAGAGATGGCTTAAAATGAAGATATACAAGACTTTATCATGATGTTCTGTTAGGTTTTTGTCATAGAAATACTGGTAACTCTACCACTATTGTGGTGCCTTAACTACAAGATTGTAATCAAAGACCTACACCTTTATCTCAAAATATCTACCCTCAAGACCTGTGAAAAATTAATCCATAAGTTCAAGGCCTGGATAGAGAAACAAATTAGACCTTGGATACTCTACAGATCATAAACACCGGGAGGTGCCAGGATGTTCATTCAAGAGGAACTAGAAGGCAGGATAAGACCATTATTCAGCCTTTACTATAGGAATGATAATCTCAAAAGACAAAGCTTGTATTCCCAATTAGCAGGCAATACTTAATTCTGTATGCCAAACTAGATTTTGAAGCAAGGTAGATCTCATTGACACCTACTTCTAGGCCAGGGTGAAGCATGAGGATGAGAAATAGATTACTACCAAGACACCAATTAGAGCCTTTGCGACCATCTAGATGCTACAAGGAGATCCCAATATACCAGGAAACCTTTATGGCAGTTATGAAAGACACACTGTCTGAACAATTAAAGGTTTTTGTATAGATATATATTGATAATATCCTAATATATAGTATAACACACCCAGACCATATCAAGCACATTAAAATTATTTGAAAAAAGCTACAAAAAGTACAGCTATATTCTAACCTAATACGACAATCTTCTTTGCATAAAAGCCCGATATTCTAGGACTAGTGATCGATAATAAAGGCATTTCCCTGGTACCACAAAAGATCAGCAGGGTTGAGGACTAGTTAAGTCCTCAGAATATATAAGGGCTACTGCACTTTAAAGGGATAGTTAATTATATCTTGCAGTTCCTGTCACATATCACCACTATTACTACACCACTTACAATGCTTTCCAAGGATACAGAATTGATATAGACAGTCTTGCAAGAAGCTACCTTTTAGGCAGTGAAAAAGGAATTGAAAAATCATCAACTCCTCAGACCTGTTGATGATACCATGCTACAACCAGTTTGGCTGTTGACCAAAGCATCCCCTTCTGGCAGTGGTTCTATTTATAAACCAACAATCAACTAGATATTCAGCAGGACTGAGAGTATTCCATTTGTTGAAACTATCAGCCCCTGAGACTAAATAGCACAGCAACCACCAAGAAGCACTTGATATTGTTGAGGCTGCACAAGCCTTACCGAGCTATTATTCTAAACTAAGTATACTAGAGTTACTGACAATGAAAGTGTTTCCAAATTTACTACATAAAAGAAACTGAGTGAAACACAGCGAAGACGGAAAATACTTCTTTGCTGCTTTAATTGCAAAATAGAATACATTCCTAGAAGTAATAATTTCATAGCAGACTACCTATTTTAAGTTTATAAAAGCAATTCAAGACTAAAGATATAATCCAACAGGATCCATGCTCTAAAAGTTCAGATCTCCAGAACCACAATTCTTATTATAATCAAACCAACTATACTTCTTCCTCAACCTATAGCCTGGAGTCTGATAGTAAAATAGAAACTATTGGGGAAAATTAGCACTCTCTATCCTTCACTACTTGTGAATCTATATATAACTTATTGCCAAATTACGTAGCAAACAAAGATATAGTAGAAAATACAGTTCCTAGAAGTCAGCAGTATAAGAATAACGGTGTCAATGTTCCCACGACTTTGAATGATGCTAAGAGACCTTGTAAGTAGGTGGCATCCTGAGAAGTGCCATACAGATCAACGATAGTCATAGTTAAATGATATATTTATTATCTGCTATGAGAAACTTTTGCCATAGAATACCCAATTTCATGGGATAATTGGGTCTGAAGTTTGGCCTGCCTGTTTTTCTCCTTTACCACTTTGATTATTTCTTTAGATATTTCTTTTCACTTATTCTGAACCTTATTATCAACTGCCTTCTGTGCATTGTCAAGAAGTCACTATGCCTTTTGGACTTACTTCTCCATGCTGTCCTTTTCCTTTTGAACAACCATTGCAAGAACTTCATCTGTGTAGAGTACACCACTCTTTTGGATCAACCTAGGTCTACATTTTTGGCGTGTGGCTCAGGCAAGCTCAGCAGCTTTGGTGTTTTGAAGGTTGATCATTGCTAGTGCTCCGCTTTGAGCTTACTCCAGACTACTGTTTAACTATTGGCGAATTTGAAGTGGTGATGTGGGAGAAACATATTGAATGTCAGATCTTAGGAAGTCAGCTTGCCGTTTAAGTTACCAGTTAGTCTTTAGTGTAGCCGGGAAGCTTTCTTGTTGTGTTGTAGGGGTACCTATAGGGTCAACCTCGGAATCAGCAATGACCCCTGATCGCTTGTGAAGAACTATATCAGAATTGAAGTGAATGAGGCCAGTTTTGCGGAATGCAGATAGGATATTTATAGGCTTATAGGTTTTTACACGGATTGACTTGATTACGGATAAGAATTCAACTTTGTTGAACCCACAATATCAAGTCCTGGTAGCTGCTTCCAATACTTCTGCATGGCGCAGCTCATATGGCTGGAAAACAATTACATCTAGTTGTTGAAAAAAGGTGTATACAATGAGGGGGCAGGCAAAAATGAATTATCCACTGTTCATCACAAAATGTAATGAACCATTGAGTGCCAAGGGAATCATGGCTGTCAAAGGAAAATTATTCTCCAAGGACCAGCCTACGGTATGGCAGAACACTGCTCGAAGTACTAAATACAGTCCAATGGTAACTTGTTGTTAGAGTATCCCATACCTGATACTCCAATTAAGTATGAATCAAGGATGTAGGTTTTTGTATATCAATCTTCCATTTATGGTCCTGCCAGTATAATTGACATTGGTGGAAGGACTACTCCATCTCTGCTTATACTTTCAATTAGAATAACCAAATCGCGATTACACGAACTCACAATAGATAGTAGACTCACTGGTTCTCTGATAAGAAACCATTGGTTTCTACAAATGTTTATTCGAAACATGTTTTGTCGTAGTTTTACATATCCGAGTCTTGTATTACCTTCTCTTCCTTCCTCCCCTTATAGTCCTCCAACCATTTACCAAGCTGCTTGGGATCATACGATAGCTTCCTTTCCATATCAAGTGTCTTGAATTTCCGAATATGGTATTCCAGAGGCCATTGGATAAAGCCTTGAGTCCACATTTAACTTACAGTACTGGGTGGTATTGTGGGATCATCAGGTGAGAATGCAATATGTGGGTTGGCACAAGACCTAATATGCCGGTAGCCCATGATATGCCAATTTCATCAAGTCTGTTTAGATACTGGAAAAGAGCCAGTTCATGGTGGGTGGAGAGTTTCCAGTTGGATGATTCTCTTTGCGGATAGGATTGGCGTCATTTCCACCATTCATGAAGCTGCTGTTCCGATACACCAAACTCATAGACAAACGCTGCAAGATTTGGCTTCACATCTTCACCAATGTTCTTGATTGATTGCTAGATACAAACCTCGTTATTGACATATTTATAGAAGGACATGATGTTTTTGGGATATAGTATGGAAAGGAAGATAGTCACCGAGGTTAGGTTAATATTCATTCTCTCATTGAACTGTGACTATCGTTGAACTTTAAGGAACTCCCAAGTCGTGCTACCTACTTCAAAGGTCGCTTACCGTCTTTGAAAGTTGTGGGAACCCTGGTACAGTTAGCGGTAGCAGCAATAATAGTAGAATCCATGCAGGCTACTCTTAGAGATACAATAATACAATGAATTTATAGTACAATATATAGGAACAAAGTTATTCGGCCTTTGGTTGCACTGCCTTGTATATTGACTGGTAAATTTGACATGGAGACTGTAAGGAAACCAAATATTAATATTTCATGCTTGACACCTGATTTGTAACAGGATGTCACGTCTTAGTAGGTATCCTGATAGTGATCAGCTAGTTTGTTATCTTCTTTGACTGTCCTTGTAACCAGTGGAGTTGTTGCACTAATCTCATCTACTAAGGGAATAGTACTATTGTAATTAATAGTATCACATGAGGATCCACGATTGTTCTCAAGCTATACCTATATTGTGTTGATATCCAAACTATATGGCTCCTATCATACAATGGCCATAGTGGGGTAAATGTAAAAAGATACATGAGATATAGAGGAAAGGACTTTGATAGTTCTGTGAAGAGTTCTAACTAGGAGTTATTATTATTATTATTATTATTATTATGATATATATTCCATGTATTGGTTATTATAGTATAAGAACTCGCATACATTGTGAGATATAGCATAAATAAAACATTATATCTAAAACGAACAAACAAACAGAATAATACCTCTGAATGGCTGAGTAGTCTTTCACAAAAGATACATCACCACCTACGGTTAATCAAGAAATGTATTAAAAACAAATAATGGATAAAAGATCAACTCGTAACCAATAAGGAAAGAAAATACTACCAAAAACTATAAATATATCTAAGCAGCCAAGATAGGCTAACTAGAGTATATGAGGGGGAGAGGAGGAAAGAAGGTGAGGACCCAAGGAGAAGGCGGGGGAAGTGGGAAGAACTATTAGTCAAAGAGAGCGAAGAACAGGGGCTGGCATTACGGGGAGAAGGTGGTGGCTAATTCGCGAAGAAAGCGGCCCAGAGCTGAATAGAATAGGAGAGCAGACCCGAGAGAGGCATGACGTCCAATATCCGTCTAGCATAGAAAGTAGAAAGAGTGTTCAGGAAATTGTAAGGGAGAAAGAAGGGCAATGTAGCTGAGAGTCTGATCCGCATCCCAATAGTGAGGCTTAAGGGCAGGAAGGCCAACAGACTATGAGGGCGGATAGGTGGTAAGGTAGCTTTTGGGGAAGTGCATCAGGGGAATGCAGCCTGGAATGAACATTCCTAAGCTTATAAAGAGCTGGGGCGACAAGTGCCAAGGGAACTCATAGTATTCAGGTGGTGGGACAAGGGCAAGACCGTGATCCTGGAGCATATGATGTGAACTGCGACAGAGCACTTAGTAGGCTGCGACCATAGCCACTACTGAGTGGAGAAGCAGCGGATAGGAAAGCAAATTTGACCATGATAGGAGGGCATGTGAGAGGGAACCAAGGAGTGGGAGAGCCAGATAGGACAGAGCATCAAGGGGAAGATTCAAGAGCATGGGGGGCAGAGGAAGAGTCTTGTACAAGTTCCGAACCATGACGTTAGGATGGTGGCGCCTGTACAGGTGGTTGTAGGAGCCAGGGGCGCAATAGTACAAGAGGGACAGAACCTCAGAAGGGAGGAGGGGAGCAGCAGGGCTAATTCGAGGCAGAAGACAAACTAGCCACAGTGCATCCAGGGCTTAGTAGAGAGGATTTGTATAGGGGTAGACTTGAAGCAATTGGTTACCCACAGCTGAACAGAGTGTCAGAAAACCTCTTTATGGTCCAGAGGAGAGCTAGATGGGAGCAGTAGGTCAGCACCATTCAGGAGTATGGGGGGAAGGAGGGACAAGCCAGATAGTAGGACAGATAGAGAGAAATGCCTATCCCTGTGAGCGAAAAACGCTAAAAGTGCAGAATGCACACAGGGCAAGGGAAAGACAGTAGGAGAAGAGGGTGTGGGTAAAAGGGGAGTGGATAAACAAGTACCCAAGCCAGCAGGCTTGAGACTGTATGGTCGAAAGTAAAGAATTAAGGTCAATAGAATAATGATCTGGGGCAAAAGGTTACAGCAGGGTCCTCTATTGAAGGAGGTCAGTCTTGGACACTGAAAAGAAAATAGTGGCAGGAGACCTTGCGCTTCAGCCAGATGTATATAAGTTGAAGGGAGCGAACATTGCCCATGTAAGAAGGATATGCCAAATGATCACATGATCATCAACATAGGAAAGAATAAGCCTACTAGAGATGGAAAAATACAAAATAGAAACCTAAATAACAAAAACCAATGAGATGCACAGGTCCCTTAGGGACTTATTACTGAAATAGGAGAAAGGGTCCTTGGAGAACCCCGAAACAACTGAGAACAGGTACCCGCAGTGAGAAAAGACCGTACCCAGGCTACAAGGTAGTAATTAACCACTTTGTGCTTAAACGGTCCTAATACGGCGTGGCGTAGTAACTAATAGGAGATTAGTGCAAATAGTCATTTTTCCATCCATGATTACCTTAAAATAGCCTAGCTATAAGACGCGAACAGCATATAAGGCAGAGGAAACACGGCTAGGATGGCTAGTAGCATGCGAGCCAGAGTGGGACTCCTTATGCAGAGTGGATACAAATGGGGTCCAGCAAGGCTTTGCATAGAGGGAGGGGATGGGAAACACTACTATAGAGACGAAGCCGGAAAGCTAGACAGGAAGAGTGATGGTCAAACTAAACCCCGACGGAGGAAGAGGTTAAGAGTAGTCGAGGTAGGCAAACTAAGAAGACCTTGAACTCCTCCTCCTTAGCTGGCTAGTCACAAACTCTCCTATTACTAGTTGGTGCTGGTGGGACAATTGTAGGATGAGCTAAAGTAAGGGAAATAGGAACATGGTCAGACCCAGTAGAGGAGCGGAAAGTATTCCAACACTGAAAGTAAAGGGCAAGAGCAGGGGAAACAAAGGTGAAGTCAATAACAGTGGAGCATGAAGAGCCACCGAATGGGAAACCGGTGAATATGACCGAGGTGTTTAAGAGGGAAATGCATAGGGCAGTGGCCCTGGCGGTATAGGAGAATGAAGTTGCTAACACCTGGTGAGGGAGCTCATGCAATGAGTAGGCAGCAGAAATATGAATATTGAGGTCTCCCAGAGTGAGGACAGGAAGGACCAAAGAATTAACTAAAAATAAGGAGTGGTACTGTGTAGCAAGGAGAAGATAGAGAAACCCACGTACTGTAGGAATTAAGAAGATAAAAGTGAGGAGAGGAAAACCCAAAGGCACTAGAGCTTGAAACAAGTCCAAGTTCATGAAATACCGTCTGTCACCAAAGACATGGAGAATAATAGAGGACTTCAACAAAGTAGTGGACATATAGAAAGCAACGAGAGGCGACCTAGACGAGAGGCAGGGAGGATGAAAGGAAATAAACTCACGGAAAGTAGGAAAGTGACCTCTATACACAATAGGGTCTTCCAAGCAACAACAGAGTGAGGAAGTAACAAGCCAGCAAATGAATTGAAAAAGGAAAAAGAAAGACATGCGAGCACTCAACGCTGTTAGGTTGGGTGAAGGAGAGAACTAAGTATAAAGGAAAGAGGCAGATGCAGAGAGGGTGTAAGATATTGGAAGGCAGTAGAGGACCCATAATGAGCGGAGGGAGTAGGACAGCGGAATTCTGAGTGGGAGAGGCCACATTGCCTTGATGGGACATGCTTAGGCAGGGATGTAGAGCGCGAAGCAGGTGGAAGGTGAAAATAAAGCTTAGGCAGAAGTATTCTGAAGGTCTTCCTAGACATTGGAGTCTCGGGGTCAAAGACAAGTATTACCCATATGGGAAATAGTACAAATTATATGATGTTATAGTATATAGAGCTATGAGGTTATTCTATGACAACAACCGATGCTGGCAAGAAGTAGTATCTACAGCAGAGCTGCTCAGCCGTAGTGAAAGATCTATACTCTATACAAGGAGGACTAAGACTCTTGATAATATGTATGCATAAGTACCTGACTGCATATAAGCAAGCCAGGCAGCAATCCAGACTGATGAACTGGTATTCTATAAGATGTTGGCAAAGGAGCTACATCAACTTGAACTTAGTGCATTTGTCAAATAGATCAAAGGCATCTACTGGTGGAGTACTAGACACCCGGAGAATACAAGATAATTCATGGGATCATTTGACCGAGCCAGGCATACATATTCAGATTCAAACAGTATTGCCACTTTCTAAGACTGTAGCCTAGGTATCTGAGGATACTTTATATATATATGGCTAACATAAGTACAGGGAAAACTGTATATATAGCCAGCTGTCCCCCATATTTAATGAATACCCTCCTGGGCACTGACCCTCACACTTCCACCACTGCCTACTTACTCTACTATAAAGCTATAACTAATTGCCTTAACAAACCTTGCCCTAAGGAAACAACCCATACTGCCCCTTCCACCCCTCCCAAAATGAGGTCCAATTGGCCATTCATAGCCTTACTACAGCCTACCTCCCTGAGGACCAAGATGACCTCTTCTCTACTGTCTCTGAGTTAGTACGCAATGCAACCGACGTCACCATCTTCTCAGCAGACTACCTCTAAACAAACACCCTGACATCTGAGCCACGAAGACCTCTACATCCGTAGTAGTCACCGTTGACTCTAACGATATCAATTGGTAACGTATTTGGTGGTGCTATGGATCAACACCTAGCTATGGATCACCTATTTTAATATTGAATCAGCAATGAAAATTATGATACTACCATCCTTAGAGCCTACATAAACCTATAATTTTACTAGATATATCTTTGTCTTATAGCAGAAAATACTCTGTATTTTGCTCTATTAAAACTTGTTTAGTGCTGGTATAAAGACGAATAATTATGAATTTGAAACATGAAGCTTTAAAGTTGAATATATCGGTCATCGCTTGTAATACAGTTAATTTAAGAACAAGAAAAGGGACTTAAGCAGGTAGGGAATTACCTCTAGCAATAAGTTAGCTTGATATTTTACTACACAAAGTCAGCTATTGAATTTTAAAAGGTGAAATTTTGACTTACTTCATCCTCCTTCAAATAGTGATCACTATCTCCACTCCAAGCATCATCCGAACTCACCATCTCCTCCTCCCCACTCTCTATAACATCAACCACTACCCGTTTGGGTCTTGATTTTGGCTTTCACTGTACTGCTACTTTTACTTGCTTGCTAGCTCGTCTTTTAAGAGCAGCTGCAAGCTTCTTAGCATCAAGTGCTTCATGCTTACAGTAAAGATAAGCCAGTTGCTAGGATCCAAGGATCAGTCCGCCCTTAAGCTGACAGCGGACAGGCTTCGCATTTTTAGTCGTAGCCTGGTGTTGATGTAAGAGCTCCTTGTTGATGCTGAGTTCTGCCTCAGTCTCACAATGGAGAGAGCGCAATTCCTCAAAATCTTGCTTTCCTTCGATAGTAGCACCAGATTCCTCTACTTCCTTAACCTTTTGTACTAACTCATCCACTCTTGATGAGCGACCACACCTTTGGTCTAGTACACGAAATCCTGGCCTACGGCTTGCAATACTTGGCTTCTCTGCCATATTGTTTTGTTGAGAAGGATCGGTCAAGATACGGTTCCGATTAAACGGTATGAGCCCCGTAGCACACCAGGAAGAAAGAATATTAGTCTTGGTAAAGGCTTTGAGGCGAGCTTTCTGCAGCAGAGGATAGAAGTCGCCTTTATGCAACTTCGAATGGAGACCACAAGCTCACATCTTGGCCTCCACCTATTGCTTATAATAAGTACTCAGAGGAGAAAACAAGCCTACATCTAAAGGTTGAAGGATATGGGTAGAGTGAGGAGGTAGACAGAGAAGGTGAATATTATTGTGAAGAGCAAACTCAATGAACTGGAAGTTCTCACAATGGGAATTGTGCCCATCAAGGATCAAGATTCTATGTTGTTGAATTCCCTTCGCTGGCCTTGTCTTAGGTTCAAAGATTTGAATGAACCACTCATAGGTGATTTGATAGTTGGTATAACCAGTTGGTGAGTCTACGAAAATGGCTTCCTCCTTCTCCTCGAATTCAATCTCACTATGGTGTCCCAAAAGGTGTGATCTCGCCGGATATATAATAAGTGGTGGTAAGGCAATACCACTTCCGGAGATAACCTCGATATCCGTAACCCTTCTTCGATCGCCATCTTGAATAAACTTTGGATTTCGCCGCGATGCTCTGCACATTAATTGACCACCGGTACCAAGTCCAAGAGCGAATCCTTTATCGTCAGAATTCCTGGTATCTTCTTCCTTAACATGAAACTTGCACAGGATGTTGTAAAACTGATTTAAGTGGTGTTCAAATGATAGAAGATCTGTAGCTAAGGCTCTTTGCTTGTCAAGCACTTTGCCAAACTTGGATTGTATAGTTGGGTGCCTTAGTAAGAATCTGTGGAGCCAGTTCTCTCCTACTTGATCTTTCTTGCCTTAGTCCTTTAAAATGCACCGTACCATTTGGAAAACGTGATTACGGCATGGGCGGATACCATAGTCATCCCATTTCTCAATCCAGTATACTAGAGCATTCTCAGCATCATTGTTGAGCAATTGTTGAGTGGGATGTGAGTGAATGGCAGGCACTGTGTGTTGATTATACCGGTTGTTCAGAGTTGTATAAGGAACTTCATATTCCAGACTTACTTTGCGAATTGCAAGTCCCGGAGTCGATCTTAGTGCCTCATAAGCATTGGCTATTTTCTCCTCCAGATTGGCTTTCTGGGGAGGCATTGTAGAATCAAAACGAGCTGAGGGTGGCGAAGTTATGGTGGTAGGTAATTATGCGTCTAGTGAGGTAGGTGGGATGATGAAAGTACTGAAAGCAAAAATAATAGCTTAACTTATACAAGTCATATCTCCTTCCTACAACTTGGAAAATAGTGTTTTATATTCTCCTGCATACCACTATGCTAAAAGCTAGTCTATAAAAATAGTCACTCTATCATAGTTACCTAAATAGGCTACTTTTACTAAACGTTTACCAAATTGAATTGTAAGGTTAAAACACTCAAATTTGCAATTATTATTACTTTTGTAAGATTCTATAATGGTATAAACTATATCACTAAAAGATGAACCAAATAGGAAAAATAGTTGTTGAATTATTAATGTTTTTATTTAAATGTGAGAAAAAAAGTAGGTGTTCCATAGCTAGGTGTTGATTCAAAGCACCACCAAATACGTTATAGCTCCACCATCCGGTTCTTCTCCAGACCGCACATAATTGAAAAGGCCCACTCCTCAGGTAAATTTAAGCAATGCCGGAAATACTGTCTAAACAGCCAGCCCTACTCCCATGTACAAAGCCACCATCCCCACTTGCCCCCTCTGTGCTTTGGCACATACATGAGCGGCTCACTACTGCCACAAACTTACATGCCCCAAAGGCAGAAACACTAAGTTAGTAGCAGGGTGCTGCTCTGCCTCCCCCCTCATGTGTTATAGTTGTGGAGGACCCCGTCTTGCCAGAGACTGTTCTTGCCCATAGCGGCCCCTCCCCCTCCTAATGATTATGCCCCCTCTGGGCCAGAGGATGCCCATGCACCTGATGACGGCATGGACCAACATGTACCACCAACATCGGACCTGCCCAGGACTCCGTCCTACCCCACTGCCGCAATGGCTCTCACCAACATCCGAAAGCCAGTCAGTCAGACTGGCGCCCCAGCTGACCCTTGCCCTAATTCTGTTGCACCAGTCCCCACGTGGCTCTCCTGTTCCCTGATGCCTCACAGCCCTTCGGGCTGCCCCCGCCAATGAGTCCTTCACTGTATCCCCTTTCCCTGATGCAGGTGCCAGGTACTTCCCTCACACACATTGAGCACACCTGCCTCAGGAGCTGGAATTTGTTTCTTTCCTAATTCAATAGCCCTAAGGCTATGCCCACCCCCCCACACTTGGTCACCCTGCATGATCCCCCAGTCTTTAAAAGGAAGCTATAAATATTTTCCCCTTATAAATCATGTGCCCCACCTTGTGCTAATGGTACTAAACCTAGGGTTTCCATTTATGCTCTCCTTGATTTAATGCAGGTTTTGAATTGCTAGCAGTTTTTTTTGACCAGCTGGATCTCATGGCAATTGATGGTTACTCCTCTACAGGCCAGTTTAATTCGGCTTAGAGGCTCTTTCGTGTTTACAATACATACCCAACTACTAGGCGCTCAACCCGCATCCGCACAATCACCCCACCCTGCTTGTTTAGGGAATATGCATTCCCAACCCTCCTGGTTGGGGATCTGAACCTCTACTATCCACTTCCTGACCTCCTACGTGTCCTTTCTGACACTGAATTTAACCTATCTTCCCTCTATTTTGACCTGGCCTCAGAGCTAGCCTATTTACTTCAAAATACACCAGGTGTATTTACTAGGTTCCACTTCAATAGCACAACCACACCAGGAGTCTTGGACGTTGCCTTTGCGAATTCCACCCTTGCCCCATTTGGTAGATCATGGGGGTCATCCTCCCAGTAGCAGGATCTGATTAAATTCCCATTACCTAAATGCTCCTAACGCCCTTTCTGCACCAACCTGACCCCACCCCTAACTGGACTAAAACCAATTGGAATACACTCTCTCCTCTCGTCTGAGATCTATCCGTCCTTGCACTTTTCCCACTCACAACCTTAGCATGACTTAGTGCCTGGTGCGAGCACTACCTGTGCACCCTGACCTCCTGCCTATCCCTATTCACACCAAACAAGTGCCCTTGCTTGCTGCTAAAGCTAATGTGGATAGCTAAGTTATCACAACTCCGACATGCTTTCAATAGAGAAGCAAGGATATCACACATGTTCCCTTCCACTAAGCCCTCTGACAGTACCCGTCCTTCCTGCCTTATATACTTCAAGGGTATAAAAAAGGCTAAGGCATCATACTGGAACTAGTTCCTTGCCTCCTTGAATATTAAAGTCAGTATGGCCCACTTCTCGGATCGCTAGAGGAATCCCCGGTGACTGGTTCCCCTCTTATCCCACCTCCACGATACCCGTTAAAGTCAATACCGCCCTTTTGCATCAATTTTTTTCTCTCAAAGACCCATAACCCTCGCCCTCTATTCTGCAACCCTTTGTAGACTGCCTTCCACTTCAGAAACTGGAAGTCTTCCTTTCTCAAAACATGTCCTATAACACCTCCGCTCCTGGCCTTGACCTGATCCCCTTTGGTATATGCAAGAGGATCAACAATAATAGCCAGACCTTCCTGACCGCCCTCCAAGGTCCCTTCTCAAGCTTTGCTTTCCACTCCCCCTTTCACAAAAAAGCCAACGGCATCGTCCACTCCTAGCTCAGCCAATCTGACTTCCACATCCTGTCCTCCTAATCAGTCATTGTACTCCTAGTAACTATCTCAAGGATTCTAGAAATGATAATGCCAACCCACCTATCACTAATTACCTGGACAGTAGGCCTGATCTACCCAAACTAATGCAGGTTGCTCACTAGATTAACTCCCTTCGACGAATCCTCTGCCCTCTCACACAATATCCGCATACTGCAGCGTGCAGGTCCCAAGACCTCTACCCTGTTCCTTAACATAAAAGTAGGCTTTGATTATATTTCCTCATGTTGCTTATTTTCCCTTCTCAGCGCCAAAGGTGTATCTCCTTATATGGTGTCTTGGGTTCGTTCCTTTTTGTCTGACCACAAATGCTGCCTGATCTTTCAGGCCTCTCCTAATATCTTATTGCCTATTCCAAGGGATGCCCCCCTGGGTTCGCCTATCTCCACTTTGTTATTTTTCATTTACATATCGTTCCTACACTAGTCTATCCCTAAGGGGATTATGTTTTCATATATTGATGATTTTACTATCACCATTGGGTCCTGGTCATACTGGAGGAATACACAACTCCGTCAACATTACTATACTCGCTTTTGCACGAAGGCCACCCCACTCGGAGTGCCCTTCTCAGTCCCCAAAACTGAAGTCAGCCACTGGTGTACTCCATGGGATCGCCCTCCCACCTCAGTGGCTTCTGTTTCTTCAGATGAGAGTCTTTTCCACCCCTCTGGTATAGTCTGATGGCTAGCTTACTGGTTCTCCCCTTAATGGAAACCTCCGCTCAGTTCATCAAGAGGCTAGCCCTGACGCAAGGGCTATTTAGCCTCATAAGGCAACTCTCTCCACCAGGCATCAGCATAGTCCCCTAACACAACCGTAGGCTGGATATAGTCCTGCTCCTACTGCCATCTCCAATGCAACTGACCTCCTTATCTTCAAGGCTACTATGATGGAGAAAATGGAACTCTTTTGAAGGAAGGTCCAAAGGTGTGTTATTAACTGTTTCTCATCAACTCCACTATCCATTGTGCCCTGTGAGACTTGCCTCACCCCTGTGAACTAACTTCTCTCCCACCACTGCAGGATGGCTTCACTACAGCTTACTTGCTCCCCTCCCCAGATGAACCCGTCTGCAGCCCGGCTGCCTACCTCATTTCAATCTCTGTCCAACTGTACGTCTCAGGACCTCTTCTGCCCCCACTTTCGTGGACCCAGGGTGACTATATCCCCCTCATCTGGGACCAACCAAGGACCATACCAGCCGTCCACTCCCACCTCCCCATCCATGGGATTTGTTACCTCTTAGTCAAGGTGACACAGGATGGCTTCAAACTCCCACAGACATATTCTCACCTCCTGCCAGGAACAGTCCCTGCCCCCAATCCTCCAATCCCTGGCGCCGTCTCCTCTACACTGATCACAGAAGACTGCTCAAAGGACCTTCTTGCAGATTAGACACTCCTGTACCAACCCCCTGCTTACTACCAGTACAAACCATCCATCTGCCCACATGCCTTCATAGGCCTCGACAGCTTTACTGCCGGCAAAATACACCTGATGCTTACAGGTAAGAGTTACGTTGAAGGGCAACCCTCATTGCGCGCTGCCGACTGCCTCCCCTGTGCCATTCCTGTAACTAAGGGGATGAAATCTTCGACCCCGCAATTCTTCAATACCACTCCTAGTCCTAAGAATGCCAGCTTTACCTTCAGACACTTAATGCCAAGTGCCTTAATTTTCCTCATACGGCTGACCTTTACATGAACCTAGGTCTTGCCTCATACATCCACGTCACGGGCACTAACTTCTCAACTACTATACCAGCTGTATTAGCCACAGTTGTTTCCTCCTCCTCCGGCTATGACTCTAACTAAGTTGCTTTTCTTTCCTGCTTATATATCTGTCCTTGCTGTTTTGATTTCATCTGATTTTATTTCATCCAATACTTGTGGAGTTAATGTCTATTTGTGGGCGCAGTGACGATATAATCATCACGAGAGGAGACCTTTTGCCCATCATTCTTTTATTTTGCACGTTTGGAATTATTGTTTTATTAATGCTATTGCTAGCGCTCCATGCAAGTTCCTGAATGTTAACAGCGAATATATGAGATAAGCAAAAAATAAAAAAAATCCCCCCCCACAGGTAATGGACGTCCTCCGTCTCCTTTACACACTGGGCGATCGAAATATCCATCCCTCTAGAAATCATCACCACATTTGTTCAGACTCAACCTTACCCTTTGGCTATTCTATGGAGTGGGGATCTATCTCAATGATCTCCTCCTCTCCGTGCTCAATAGGGTCTACCCCTTTGAGCTCCATCTCCCCTGATCTGCCATCTCTGTTGATTGTTTCCATTCTTCACCAGCTTTTGTTTTGCATCACATAGCTTTTTGCTCTAACTCTCTTAACATTTGCAGGGTCGGATATTCCCTATGACCTCCCTATATGGCAGTGAGACAGGCTTGCAGTAGGGGGAAACATTCTATAAGCCTACAGTTTCTTTAGCATTCTGTTAGTGAATTCAACCACTCTAACTTTGATAAGAACTAGCTAGATTGCCACACACACGACTCCATATGTCTTTAGGTCTACCCCTCCTCTATCCTCTTCCATTTCTCACCTCTCTTCCTGATGGTTGATTGGCTGGCACCCTATTTTTTCCATGTGGTACCCTGCTGTTCCCCATTTTGCTACCACCATACTACTACGATTTCCAGAGCATACGACGATTTACATTATCTACCCGACACTCCATTCTCCTCCATCAGCCTCCCGACTGCACATGACTTGATTCCTTTCGCCTCTTCATTCTGAGGATTTCATTGCCCTTGCCCCTACTGTACCTTTCTGGATTAGTTAGAATAGTGATGTTGTGTCATTGGCCAAATTCATACTTCAGGTTGGTTTCTTCCTTAGGTATTTTGTTTCATTTGGGGGTCTTGATTCTTGTTCACTATTAGACTTTGTTTATTTCCTATGTCCCTCGTCTGCAGAGGTCAAAGGGTTACTATCTTTTGAGAGATTTCTAGTCTGTTTCTTCTTGTTAGTTTGATTAACCTAAGGGCCTAAATTTTGTTTAGTAAGAGGGTTTTTTTAGCTGCGATGGGATCGGACGGACTGTAGTAGGAGGTTTCTTTTTACTATAGCTTGGATCCTTCATATACTTTCTGTACCTTAAATGGTAATTCAATGGGATAATCAAAAAAAGAAACAAAGAAAAAACTGCCCATAGTTAATAGACATCCTACGTCTCCTCAACATACCCGCTGATTGAAATCTCAATACTACGAGAAATTGTCACCAACTCCTCTAGGCAGGGCTCCACACCCTCTGGGCCTGCCATGGGGTCTGGACTTGCCTACCTCTACCTCTCCATACCTAACTCATTAGCATCTGCCCCTTTGACTCCTTACTCTCCTATTTTTCCATCTATGCTGTTGGTTTCCTCTCTATTCCCCGCTCTTGTTTTGCCTTGCACTGCTTTTTTCCTCTGGCCTGCTTAACATTTGCATAGTCGGTAACACCCTATGGTCGTACAGCTGGGAGACCCACTTGGAGTAGGAGGAAATTCCCTACAGGCCTATAGTAACTTTTCAGTGTAATGGTCGATTCCTCCACTCCTTGGTCTTTGACAACTGCTCAGATGGGTACACACATAGTTCTGTCTCTGATAAGTGGGTCTACCCCTCCTACTCCTCCCCGCATCTCTCCTCTCCTCAGGGATGACCTGCTAGCACCCTACTGCTTCCCCTTTTGAAGCTGGCACCATACTGCCTCACCATGACTGGCACCCTACTGCTCTACTCCTCTCCAGCTACTACCTTACTACCTCCTCTCCTCTAGACTCTTACTCATGGTCAAATCCGCTTTCTGTTACGCATGGCCCTAGTATTGCACTGCCACTTGGACTTGTGTTAATGCTCTCGGTCACTACAGAATCCCAGGTCCATCATTAACCTGCCGGCGCCTCTATTGTTTAAAGTAGTGGCTAATTTTCTCGTTGTTTGTAGTACTTCTCGTCAAGGCTTTTCCTTATAGAGTCCTCCTTTCGTGCTTCTTACTTTCAACCGGTTGTGACCTTAGCCAGCGGCATGTTTGTTTGCTTGTAGGCGAGATGTACAGTTCTGCCAATAATAGAACATCCTGGGTAACCCCCATAGAGCAATGGGTGCAGCTTGTAGGAAGATGAATCCTAAGGTAGTCACCGTACTAAAGACTCAAGTAAAGTTAAGGGAAGGTAAAAAAGTAATAATTCAGGCGGTAAAACTTATTATTGTTAAGCTAAAGCTTTACTCAATTCAAGTTCTTCTAGAGAGGATAGTTGGTTATCAGAGTATAGTGCCAATGGTGTTTATTTAACTAGAATTATAAAGGCCATCGCCAAACATCCATACTGAGACCATAAATGAGTACCCTTGTACACGCCGGGTTTATCAACACCGGTCTTAACCAGGTTCATCTTTGGAAGTCTGTTGACTGCTCTAATAACTAGAGTCTACTACTCTGATTGGTTTTCTGCAATGCATCTCATTTTTGTCTGCAGGAGAGAAAACCCTTTCAAATTGAAGTCTTGTCTGTCGCCTACTGTGAAGTTAACATGTGACTCATTATCTTAATTAAGACTGAGATGACCTATAGCGATTCAGTCTATGCAAGCGCTGTAGTCCACCTGGTCTACAGGTCCAATCAGCACATATTCTAGTGACTACCTAGCTCACTTGGTGAGTGGCACTACTGATTAGGCTTAATGGCGCTACCCAGAGCCAATGGTTCATTAACCACCAGAAGCATGAAAGATGGCAAGCTCTCTGAGTCCTGGAACGTCTCTCAGTAATTCTATTGGTTCTAGGCTATAAGCTGTTCTACACTTGAGGATTATCCGGACAAACTTGCTGTTGTCTTCAAAGCCAAGATGACCTCCCCTAGGGGCTCCCACCACTCCTGTAGGGCTATTAGGTACTTACTGTATCCCCAGGGTGCCATATGAAGTCAATACTTACAACCTGCCTGAGTTGACTGTCGCCTACCCCCTTATATACTCAGCCAACATGATTTCTCCATTGGACTGTGGTGAAATATAGAGTATTATAAGGCTGCCTCTAGGGCGGACAAGTTTTGTTTGCCTTTTACCAACTGTCACACTTTACCACCTATCTCAATATTGGTTTACCAACTTGCTGAAAATCAAGCCCTGGTGGCAATAGTGATTTTTCGAGTTCATATATTGTTGAATGTAGGGTAACTTGAGGTTATTGATCTTAGCCGTTCTCTCGAAGATAAAGTAACTTGATCCCAAAACTGCCCGAATCTACACTAGTAACTACACCATATACATATTTCTTAGCGGATACTCCCTATAACTACTTTATTGTTTATACTGGATTCCGTCATCTTGAAACAACTAGTTACATGAATGCAGCATGCCTCACGGGCTTAACACTGCTTACCAAACTTTCATAGGATCTTCTACTTACACCGCTTTGCCAGTTACCTGGCCTAACTCTGGTAGCTGGTTACCCTCTCTAAATCTGATAGTGGGTTATCCTGCCTAATTGTGGTTGAATATTACCCTGTCTAACTGAGTTACCCTACCTAACTAGGTGCATAAGTACTTTCCTATTTAAAATACCTCCTGTTTCTATGTAACTTTTATAGGTCAATAATACCGTGCCTTGCTAGGCCACCTTGAACCCACAAGGTGGGCTGAGATTTGGTAAGCTATACCAACTAAAATGTAGGACCATTAAACCTTTCTACAGCTACATTTATTGCTAGTAAGAATTATGACTGCAAGTACTTTTCGTGACAGGTCAGTTGAATTTGGGGAGACAGGAGGTCGGGTTCCTTTTGAACATGCCTTTGCCAGAGACGTAATAATGCTCGTGGTAGTAGATTACTCCCCCCTTCTCTTTGCTAGTCCTTATACAACAACAACGCATCTGCCTTTCTGTTTAGCCGACCCATGCAATACACTACCTGGACGTTAAACTGCAGGAGAAATTACACTCAGTGGTGCTGCCTGCGGTTTAAGACCATTGTATATTAAAGTATTACAAAATCTAATCATCTATATTTACCACTATGAAAGACTTCAACCGAGTCCATAAGATAATCCCATTCCTTGAATGCAACTACTATTGTTGTCATCTCTTTGTTATGAACATCAGAGTTCACCGCTGCGGTCAAGAACTTCATCCTGTTATAAGCTACCTGATGCTACTTTTGGTCATCAAAGAGTTGCGTGAGCACGGCTTCTAATGTGTAATTACTAGCATCAGTCTCCAACATCGTTGAAGGAGAGCCATCAAAGTGTGTCAGTATGAGACCAGTAGTGAACAGGTTCTTTGGATGTTCCCATGATCACTTACAAGCAGCCAACCAGTCCCATTTTTCATCATTCTTAGACAGATCCGTTAATGGTTGCACTACCTTGCTAAACCCATTTATCAATTGATGGTAGATGTTTGTAAAGCCCATGAAGCATTAGACATCAGTTATGTGGTATGGAGTCTTCTAGGCCTTGATCTCCTCTACCTTCCAAGTAGTTATAGATATCCCGTGCTCACATATCTTAGATTTAAAGAAAACAACTTCCGTTTGGTGAAAGGTGGACTACTTTAGGATAATGCAAAGACACTCTTTTGTAGTATTTCTCTCACCTGGCGCACTAGTGAGACAAGTTCTTCAATTGTCTCTGTGTATATCCGCATGTCATCCATATTAGTGATACCTTTAACATCAAACATCTCCCTGAATACGCTATTGATGATAGTCAGGAAGATAGATGGTACTTTGCATAGCCCAAGCGGAATCACTATATACCTATATTGGTATAACGACTCTTAAAGGCAGATTCACATTCCTCCACAGAGCTATCAGGATAAGATAATCGCCATTCTTCAGGTCCAGCTTGGTGAACAAAGTGGCCTTTCAGAGCCTATTCCTAAGGTGATTCATAAAGGGTAACAGATACTTATATTTGTTTATAGTAATATTATTGAGCCCTCGATAATCGAGGCATAACTGAAGCATACCCTTTGACTTTCTGACAAAGAGGATTAGAGCACCAGCCAGTGAACTAGACTGCCGGATCTTTCCTCGTTTATCCATTTCACTAATGAAGTCACATAAGACATCTAAATATCGCTTGGAGAGAGGGTATATTGAGCCAGAAGATGGCCGGTAACAGGTTCGAGTTCTATGTAATGATCAAACTATTTATGCCCAGGAAGCGCAGTTATTTCATCTTGACAGAGAATATCCGCATAATCCTTGTATTCTGGGAGTAGATTGACACTGATGTCCTTCCATCTACTCTAGTATACACTGCTATTCCCAACAGATATAACTGACTTCAATCCTCAGCTAGGAGTTCTAAGCTTGTGACCAACTCTATATATTACTGAGTAACTAGAAACTTCGCCTGAGAATACTCACCGTGCCACTCAAGCTTAATTTTATCCCAATCAATATCTGGATTGAGGTCTTTTGATAACGACATTAAAGATAGCCATTAACATTGGTGTCAGGCATATAAGCAAGCTCGAACCTCATCTCATTTACATGGTCTCTGATCTTCATTCTGACTGTCTTGATGTAATGATTCCCAGACCCTGGACTTTGGATACCGCTTACATCAGAATTTGGTATTGGAAACCTCTGATCCATGGATGTTAACAAGGATGTCTTGACCAATGAGCTGCTCAACACTGCCCCCGTAGCACAGCTGTTAAATAGCAGTAGTCGATCTTCACTTCTCTACTACTTCTGAAAGTCACAGTCGAAACGCATCTTGATATATATTGAACTAGTTGGGGTAGTGGGCTGGATAGCCTCTGCCGTGTATGGGGTCTTTCTTCATGAACAGGTTTTGTTTTCTTAAGTGTCATAATATTTATCACCTTATAATAAGTATAGTTTGGGTGTATACTATGACACCGGCGAGATTACGGGTATTCAGCCCTCCTCAGGTTAACTTGTAAAATAACTCTCAATTGCTAATTAAGTCCTGCCTGATTGATGTAAAGAAGCGACAAAATCTAATGAAACCAGACTATCACTCTCTGTCTTCTCAACTAAAGCAATGAACAAAGGAAAAATTTGAAATAAACTCTTGCAACACTATTACAAAATAAAAATGCTAACTCGATCCTTCCATACAGCATTGAATGCGCTCTTTTTTTTCTTGCAGGTATGAGGACACTCAACTAGTCCGTTTTCCCTTTCTTTAGGACCTTTTGATACACCCCTAATTGCGATGAGTATGAGTCAACTTTCTGGTTTCTTTGATGTTATTGAGATGGCTTACCTAGTCACTACCATCAGTATCAACCTCTAATAATGGAGGTGATCTCCGGAGCTCGGTAACCTTTTTCTCTACAGGAGGTGCCTCAATAAGTTGAAGTTTGGTCATAGTTGAATTACCATGCTTAGCCTCAGTGGCCATTGAACTTCGAGCTGGTTTAATAGACTTTACAACAGGTTGAGGAGTGGTACACTGTTTCTAAATGTGACCCTCAATCCAATAACAAGAACCTTGTTTCACTTTGCTATGGTTGTCAGTCAGGGGTACCATAATGTTCAGGTGTTTTTCTTCATACTCTAACTTGTTAACCAGGGATAGATTGGCCATCACCTGTTGGTCCTTGGGATAACGATTGGCAGGACTTTATTCCTTCTTCCGCGGTCGCTTATAACTAGATAACCTTTCCTTGCGTCCCTCATTGGGACTATGTTTTTCTTTGACAACTATACTATTGAACGATGCTTTATCCTCCAGTTGGTAACCCCGGTTGCTAAAAAGGTTAAGTTAGTTGATGTATGCTTAAAGCGCTAGAGTTTTCAGCCAGCAGGCCTGTCAGAAATCTGCGGGTATACCGATGCGAGCCTAGTCCTTCACCCAGATCTATGATAATGCAACTCACTGTCTAACCGAATGAGTTCATTGACAAACTGATGCACCTTTCAAGGTTTCATAACCAGACTGTTCCATTTACGAAGAGTAAAATTCCGTTATGAGTGACTAGGCAACTAGACTCCAGGCGCTTCCAACACCCTACCCAAGTATGTAACTGGTTGCTTAAGTTGAAGTTAACTACGGTCCTAGGAGCTGTATGCTGACTATTGTGCACATAGATGCTATATCCCATTTCTTTGCTGCCCCTTCATTAAGCACGATACTCAGACGGCCCTTTTCCATATACAACAACTTGCAGTATCGACAGTACTCAAACCTAATCTCCACATCTTAGATGAATCACAGTAGGTCAAGTGGGTCTCACTTGAACTCTTGAATCTACAACCTATTGGGTTTCTTTTGCCGAGTGTGGGATTTCTTGTTGGACTGCGAAGGTAGTCAGTCAAGGCTTGACACCACTCACCATACTGGCACTTCTTAGACTCACTCCAGGGGGACTTTCGTCAGCCCAGAAATCAGCAGAGATAAGGGAGGGAGGAGGAAGAGGAGTCTGAATACACGCCTCTCCTCATTTACCCACATTTCCACCACATGGTGGTTGTTTACCACTGCCTCCACTGGTATTTCCACTATGGAGTCCCAATGGTTAGTCATATACACTAAAGTGATCTTCTGAACTAGGTTCACAGACTTCTGTAGAGGAGATCACTTGAACCAAAAAAGTTGTGGCAGAATGTTATCTTAGTGTAAGAACCTTATCCACGCCCCTATGAACTAATTGTAACCAGCTGGGACAAGCTCCCTCACTGGTATAGTCTTCTGAACCACAGAAATGACAATGGGTCTTTTTAAACTTCGGACCTGAGGGTGAATGTTTTAGCGCTTTACCAAGGCGCTTTGTACAGGAAGCCTTGTGGTGGAAAACATGCCCAGCAGGTCCTTCCTCGATCATACTGTAACGACCCCTAGATCAGTTGGTATGGCTTACCGAACCTCAGCCCAGCCAGTGGTCCTACTAGGACATGGACAGGAACGGTACCAGACACCTGCAAAGTGACATAGCAACCATAAGTACCTTTCATGAAGAAGGGTACTTAGGTACCTAGTTAGATAGGGTAACCCAGCAAGGCCGGGTAACCTTGGTACACACTTAGGTAGGGTAACCCCGCTAGACAGGGTAACCCGGAGCTACAGTCAGGTAGGGTAACCCTCTTGAGTAGGGTAACCCGGAAGCATAGTTGGGCATGGTAACCCTTTAGATAGGGTAACCCATCTCCTCGGTTAGGCAGGGTAACCACTTAGGCATGGTAACAGGGAGCCCTATGAAAACATGGTGAGCAGTGTAGACGCCGCCGGGCGTGCTACATTCGTGTAACCAGGTGTTTCTAGCTTGTGGAATTGCGTGTAACAAATAGGTCAGTTACGCGGAACCTTCTGGTGACACAAAGGGGCGTTACAAAGACTTCTGCAGCGATTTGCACCATGATAGGACCCAGTTACCCTACCTTGGGGATCGCGGGTGGAATCATGGACCTCAAGTTACCCTCCCCTAACATTACGCGAGATGCGAAATCCTACTACAAGTACCCCAGGGTCGTTGGAGTGATTATGGCGCGTCCAACATCTCCTTGCGGCTCCCACGTTCGCCCCTTGCGACGGGCGGGAGAGGGTGACAGTTGGTAAAAGCCCAACAAAACTGAGAAAACGAAGGTGGCAGCGTAACCCCGTATACGTCACTGCCGTCCTTCCAACCAGATGCTCTCCGCAGGATATATATAGGGGTGGGCGACGGCCGACTCGGGCAAGTTGTTAGTATTGACATCAGATGGCCCTCCGAGGGTACTCTAGGTGCCTATAATCCCTATGGGAGGTATAGGGGTCCCCCGGAATAGCTATCTGAGAGTCGGGGACAAACGGAAGTTTGTCCAGATAAAACTCTACTACTTACACAACGATAGCCCAGGCGCTATACCATTACTGAGGGACGTTACAGGACTCTAAGAGGCATTCAGTCTTATCGCCGCTAAGGCGATCCCTGAACGGTTGGCTATAGGTAGCGCCTATTTAGCCAACTCAGTAAAGACACTTACCGAGGGAGCTATGCAGTTACAAGAAAAGCTGCCGATAGGCCAGGTAGACCCAGTTGACTGCAGTGCTTGCATAGACGGGAAAAGCCATAGGGCAACTGAGTCTCATACCTAGGTTTGGGTCCAAAGTCGGATTGTCAGTTGGCCATTGACAAGACGGCGATCGCAAAGGTTTTTCTCTCCTGCAGGCATAATCAAAATTCATTGTAGAAAACCTTTATGATTGAACGGACACAACTTACCCGAGCGATCCACAGGCCCTGAAGTTAATTCCGGAAGGGCCAAGTGTCAGTTGATCCCTGAGTGGAGAAGGGAGCTCTCTGAACGGTCGGAGTAGGGATGGGTGTCGTTGGCTTTATAATTCTATATAAGTAAACGCGAACGGCACTCTGCTCTGATAACAAACTATCCTCTAGTGAAGACTTGAATTGAGTGAAGCTCTAGCTTAACAATATTAAGTTTTATCATTTGATTTAATTATTTTTATCTTTACATTCTGTGAACTTTGCGTTGAGTCCTTTGGTGCGGTCGCAACCTTAGGATCCATCTTCCTTTAGGGTGCCCTCATTACAGTATATCGTTAAGCTCTTCGCTTAACTCTCTCCTGAGAATTATTGCTCCTCGAGACCCCTTTCTGACATTTACGAGTACTGGTAACCTTGTCAGGAACACGTAGCCCAGGGTGGAAAGTATTATGTCTGAAATGTCTCTTACATGTTCACAACGGACTACCGTCCCTCCCACTCCGGGTCCCCGGTTGGACTACGATGTCATCGCAGACCTAAGGGGTCTGGGTTGGGAGGCGGTTACGAAGTTGATTGAAGCGGCACCCATTGAGGTGCCTGAGGAATGTTAGACCATGGTGGTCCCCCATCCTAGGGCACTTATGGAATCCATCACCTACAATCCCTCTGTGATGGTACCTGAGGCGGTCCCTGAAGGGGTTACTTTTGAACGTTTTACCCACGAAGTCTTTGAGAATTACATCCGACATGAAGTAGGCTGTAGGTTCGTGGAAGCACAGTTCCAACTCGAATGCTTTGTGGAGGCAAAGCAGACCAATTTTCAAGAGAAAATGGTCAACATGGCCACCGACTGGGTAAAGAAGGTCCAAGATGCCTATCGCCAGCAGGTCATGACAGCACAAGCGCTGAAGGGTCGCCTAAAGGCCCTCGAGTGGGCTGTGAGTCAAGGAATCAGCATTGATTCCGAAAATGATTTGATATTATGGAGCAAGCTCCTCCGCTTCCCCTTGTCCGCACAAGACCGATCACTTTTGCCCCGCACTTTGCGGAAGCCATGCCAAATGTCATGTGGCATGAGCATTTAATGCCACATGCCCGGGAAGCTTTGGGACTTGGCCTCACTCCAGGCACATCGCGGGTATCACCTTTGGCCCTCGCTGCTGAAGCCCGCCTAGCCAGCCGATCTCCGAGCCCTTCTGGCTCAGGCACGGTGCGGAGGTCTTCACGCCTCGCAGGGGTAACAAAGGACAAGAGACCCGCAAAACCTAAAACCACGCCCGCCGTTTGAGCCCTTCCGGCTGAGCCATCAACGCCAACCATAGTTTTAGAAGCTGAGCGACCATATGCGGTGGCAGAGGCAACTCCCTTGCCAGCCACAGTACAAAATCCGGCACCGCTTGTCCTTCCGACAGCACCGCCGGCTCCAGCCAAACCCACAGGCAGCGCCAGGAGGACTGGGTTTCCAGGGGTAGAAGCGCAGTCGGCTACTGCTAATTGTTCTCCTACTTCTAGGATCGAGGGAAGACCTGATGGGAATATTGTATTTCACCATAGCCCACCATGTACGTAAGGGACCGGTGAACCCTTACTGCAAAATCCCAAAGGTCCGAAGTTGAAAAAGACCCATTGTCGTTTCTGTGGTTTAGAAGACCATACAGATGTTGGAGCTTGTCCCCGCTTCCAACAGTTAGTTCAGAGAAGAGTGGATAAGGTCCATGCTGCTAAAGGTCCTCCCTCCCCTGCACCTCCCACAAGACTGTTTTCCCCTCTGGAAGCTTCTCTCCCAGAAGCCAGTCACGAAAGCACGGAGGACCACTTTAGCGGATATGAGGAACAATTGGGACTCCGCGGTGGAAACACTGGTGGAGATGGTGGTAGCAAACAACCAGGTGGTGGAAACGTCGGCGAAGCAGGAGAACCGGGTGATTCCGACTCCTCGAGCAGTAGTGACGAATCTTCCTCCTCCCTCCCCGATCTCAGCAGATTTCTGGGCCGACACAAGTCGCGCTGGAATGATGCTAAGAAGCGACGGTATGATGAGCGGTGTCAAGCCTTGACGGACTTTCTTGGAAAGTCCAACAAGAAATCCCATACTCGGCAGAAGAAGCCCGAGAAATTGGGGATCAAGGGGTTCAATGGAGACCCACTTGACACACAGCAATTCATCCAGGATGCAGAGATCAGGTTTGACTATTATCGACACTGTAAGCTGTCTGATATGGATAAAGTCAGCCTGATCATCGCGCTTCTTGAAGGGGCCGCAAAGAAATGGTACAACTGCATTCATGTGCACATTAGCCAGGATGCCGCTCAACGGGCAGGAGTGACCTTTAACCCAAGCAATGAGTTGCGCACTTGGGGAGGCTTCCGAAAACGCCTAGAGTCCAGTTTCGGTGGTCACTCAGATCGGGATCGTGCTCTTCATGAGTGGAATGGTTTGGCTATGAAGCCAGGAAAGGTGGACTAATTTGTCGATGAACTCATTCGCTTAGCCAGAGAGTTGCATTATGACGCGGTAGTAGTGAAGGACAAGGCCCGCATTGGCATAACCGCAGAATTGCGAAATGCTTGGGGTCTGAAAACTCCACACCCGCAAGCATACATCGATTACCTAAACCTACATCGCAACACCGGCCATCAGGTGGAAGACGTTGCATCCTTCAACAGAACGGTTGTTAAGGAGAAGCCTACCTCCCACGAACAAGGAGATGACAGGTCCACGGTTGCTAAGCGACAACGAAACATGGAGCATGGCCCTGGCAACTGAAATCCCCAGCCTCAAGCGAGCACGGCCAACCCCTCCCGGGTTAAGAAATCAGAATATGAAATCAAACATCGGAATATACCGACCACTCTGATTGACAAATGCCGTCGGTTAAAGCAATGTTCGCAGTGTGGAACCGAGAGTCACTTTTGGAAACAGTGTATGGCTCCCGAACCCGTAGTGCAATCAATCAAACCCTCACGCAAGCGATCTGCTTCTGAGGCTGAACATTTGGCACCTACGGTATCTAAACACCGTCGCATTGAGGCTCCACCCCTAGTTGTCAAAAGGGTTACCGATGTCCGCGGCTCTCCTCCGATTTTGGAGGTTGACCCCGATGGAAGTAATTAGGTAAGCCCTTTAGTCAGTGTCTGAGAAACCAGAAAGCTGACTACAACTCTTTGCATTAAGGCGCGAAGGAAAAGGATAGAAGGAAAGGGAAATTTGACTAGGTGAGTCCCCTCACCCATACAAAAGAACAAGGCTGATCCGCCACAGTCAGCACAGGGTGGGATTAACGGTTTTCTTTTGTTAAGGTTTTGTGAGGGTTTATTTCTTATTTCCTTTGTTGTTTGCTTTCCTTGGGGAAGACCGATAGAGATGGTCTGGTTTCATTGGTTTTGTTTCACTTATGTATATCAATCAGGCAGGACTTGATTAAGCAATTGAACTTAGTTACAAGTTTACCTGAGGAGGGTTAAATACCCGAAATCTCGCTGGCGTGATAGTAAACACCCACACTTTATTATATACGAGAGATTCATTATGACGCTTAAGCGAACAAAACCTGTTAGCGAAGAAAGACCCGCTAAGCCGCCGAGGCAAGTTGGCCCGCTGCCCCGCGTTAGGTCAATACACGTGAAAGTCCGCTTGGACTAGAATTTCAAGAAGCATAGAAATAGTAATGAAGCCTTACTTTTGTTGGACAGTGGAGCTACGGGTGCCGTGCTAAGTAGCACGTGGGTAAAGAAAGCCCAATTACCATGTATCCGTCGGATACATCCGACACCAATCTCTGATGCAAGTGGCAACCAGATTCCAGGGTCCGGGGAACATTTCACCACGACGGTGAGAATGAAGATAGGCGACCATGTGAATGATATAAGGTTTGAACTTGCGGATATGCCGGACACCAAGGTAGACGGCTATCTTCCCATCTCGTGGTTGAAGGACCACAATCCCGATATTGGCTGGGAAACTGGAATTCTGAAGTGGTGTTCAGAATACTGTAAGACAAACTGTCTTGTCGCTAAGAGACGAATGGAATTCATTACCAGTGAAGAACTCCTAGCCGAGGACAGTAGTCAGGTATACCTTTTGGGTATGGCAATATATACTGGGGAAGATGGCAAGGACATTAGCGTCAGCCTACTACCAGAATATAGGGATTATGCAGATATTTTCAGTCAAGAAAATATAACACCCTTCCCCGGCATACCGAGTTTGATCACAGGATTGAACTCTAGCCAAGGGCCAAACCGCCATCGGGGCCCATATACCCCCTCTCTAATCGAGAATTAGATGTACTATATGACTACATCCGGGAAATGGAGGAACAAGGGAAGATCCGGCATTCTACGTCGTCCGCGGGAGTACCTATCTACTTGGTGCCGAAGCCAGATGGAACGCTTCGGTTATGTATCGACTATCGAGGACTCAATAAGATAACTATTAAGAACAAGTATCCTTTGCCTTTGATGAATGAGCTACGAGATAGGCTCAGAAAAGCCAGTGTGTTCACTAAGCATGACCTGAAAAATGGCTATTATCTCATCCGGATGGCACAGGGTGAAGAATGGAAAACCGCCTTTTAAGAGTCGTTATGGCCTGTACGAGTATACGGTGATGCCGTTTGGGCTGTGCAATTCACCATCTACCTTCCAGAGTATGATCAATAGCGTATTCAGGGATATGCTTGATGCAGGAGTCATTGCCTATATGGATGACATCTTGATATACTCTGAGACGATTGAAGAACTTGTTTCGTTAGTTCGTCAGGTAATAGAGAGACTGCGCCAGGCAGGTCTTTGCGTTAGCATAAAGAAGTCCACCTTCCACCAAAGGGAAGTTGAATTCCTAGGGTATAAGATATCTGAGCATGGGATATCTATGACAACTCGTAAGGTAGAGGAGTTCAAGGCTTGGAAGACTCCTCAGAATGTAACTGACGTTCAATGCTTCATGGTCTTTGCGAACTTCTATCGTCGATTCATCAATGGGTTTAGTAAAGTGGCCAAACCTCTAACAGATCTGACCAAGAAGGATGTAAAGTGGGACTGGTCACCCGCTTGTGAGCGGTCATTTGAACATCTAAAGGAGTTGTTCACCACTGGTCCCATTCTGACACACTTTGATGGCTCTCGTCCCACTAAGTTGGAGACCGACGCCAGTGATTTCGTATTGGGTGCTGTGCTATCCCAATTATGTGATGACCAGAAATGGCACCCAGTGGCCTATCACAGTAGGAAGTTCCTGCCTGCGGAGGTGAACTACGATGTTCACGATAAAGAGATGACGGCGATCGTCGCGGCATTCAAGGAATGGGATCATCTGTTGCGCTCGGTGGAGGACCAGATTGTGGTATATACAGACCACAAGAATCTGGAGTACTTTAATAGTACCAAAGTCCTAAACCGGAGGCAACACCTCTGGGCTGAATTCCTACAGCCGTTTAACTTCAAGGTGGTGTACCGAGAAGGCCGGCTTAATGAGAAGGCAGATGTGTTATCGCGGCGTAGGGACTACCGCCCGGAAGGGGGGAGTGATCCTCGACTACAAACATTTTTTTGGCCTGGGCAGTGGCACATACAGCAGGAACGAGACCTGCTGCTCCCACAGATGCTACTTACTTGTCAAGGGTTTCGCCTGCAGTCTGGGATTCTGACAGCCTTGAGTACTGCTGCGAAACTAGATCAGGCGTACCTGGTAGTACTGAAGGCAGTAGTTAACAAAAGTAATACTGTGGATGCCCATTTCGATGTGGAAAAGGACTTGCTCACCTACAAGAATAGGTGGTATGTTCCGAAAGACGAGGGGCTTAAGCGAACAATCATGGAAGCAGAACATGATTCACGCATTGCGGAACACTTTGGAACATACAAGACAATAGAACGAGTTAAGGCAAACTTCTACTGGCCGAGAATGGAGGAAAACATCACTGAATATGTTCGGACCTGTGATGTATGCCAAAGAAGCAAAACGATCCGGTATAAGAAGTTTGGCTTGCTTGAGCCTATTGAAGTTCTGATGAAACCATGGAATGCTATTTCCATGGACTTCAGTGTGGCATTACCAATCTCAGAGGGATATACAAAGTTTTGGGTCATAGTGGATAGATTCTCCAAGATGGCTCACTTTATCCCTTTAGCAACTTAGGTGCCCATGAAGGAACTTGCGCTCATATTTCTGAAGGAGATTTGGCTATTGCATGGGCTCCCAGAATTGATCATTTCTGATCGCGATACCCGTTTCACATCCAAGTTTTGGATGAGTCTCATGGATCTACTACAAGTTAAACTAAATGTATCTACGGCCTTCCATCCGGAAACAGATGGGCAAACTGAGAGGGTTAATCAGACTTTGGAACAGTATCTAAGAAGTTACTGTTCCTACCAACAAGACGATTGGACTGCACTGCTACCCTTAGCGGAGCACGCATACAATACTTCAGTATCCGAGTCGTCGAAGGTGTCACCCTTCGAGGCGAACTACGGGTTTGTGCCACGGACAAATTGGTCCGGGGCTGTGTCTGAACATCAAAGTATACACCCAAACAGTGAACTTGTCGTCAAGGATTGGGAGGGTACATGGCAAGACATTCGAGAGACACTACAAAGGGCCCAGGAACGACAGTGGAAATGGCATGAACAGAAGCCTCTTCCATCATCCGGAGTATGTCACCCAGGAGGATGTTGTTCAAGGCAGAGCTAAGAAGGCAGACTGTGTTATGTTGGACCAACGTAACATTCGCACTAAGCGACCTATGGAGAAACTAGAATACAAGAGATTTGGACCATTTGTAGTTAAGAGGAAAATAGGGACATGGGCTTATGAGCTACAGCAGCCTTCAAGGTGGACAATCCATCCGGTCTTCAATGTGGGACTTCTGGAACCTTACCGTGAGGATCTGGTAGGCAGACCTGCTAAAGCCATACCAGAACCTGACATCGTTGATTCGGAGCCCAGCTATATAGCAAGAGCCATAGTAGATAGTCTGTGGTATGGAAGTATGAAAGCAAAATTCCCACACCGGTTTGTACAATACTTGGTGTCGTGGGAAGAGTATGGCAGTGAAGAAAATACATGGGAGCCGTTTGAGATGTTGGAGGGAACCGCAGGCGACGCATTGCTGCGTTTTCATGACCGGTATCCTGCTAAGCCAAGGGATCACCGTGTATAAAAAGTACCTGAAAGGGGGATAAGTGGGAAAAAATTAGCCCACACAAGAAAATTAAGTCTGAGGACAAACTTAGAGAAGAGGGGAGTAGTGTAACGACCCCTAGATCAGTTGGTATAGCTTACCGAACCTCAGCCCAGCCAGTGGTCCTACTAGGAGGTGGACAGGAACAGTACCAGACACCTGCAAAGTGACATAGCAACCATAAGTACCTTTCATGAATAAAGGGTACTTAGGTACCTAGTTAGATAGGGTAACCCAGCAAGGCCGGGTAACCTTGGTGCACACTTAGGTAGGGTAACCCCGCTGGACAGGGTAACCCGGAGCTACAGTCAGGTAGGGTAACCCTCTTGAGTAAGGTAACCTGGAAGCATGGTTAGGCAGGGTAACCCTTTACATAGGGTAACCCATCTCATCGGTTATGCAGGGTAACCACTTAGGCAGGGTAACAGGGTGCCCTAGGAAAACATGGTAAGCAGTGTAGACGCCGCCGGGCGTGCTACATTCGTGTAACTAGGTGTTTCTAGCTTGTGGAATCGCGTATAACAAATAGGTTAGTTACGCGGAACCTTCTGGTAATGCAAAGGGGCGTTACACAAACTTCCGCAGCGATTTGCACCATGATAGGACCCAGTTACCCTACCTTGGGGATCGCGGGTGAAATCGTGGACCTCAAGTTACCCTCCCCTAACATTACGCGAGATGCGAAATCCTACTACAAGTACCCCAGGGTCGTTGGAGTGATTTTGGCGTGTCCAACACCCCCTTGCGGCTCCCACGTTCGCCCCTTGCTACGGGTGGGAAAGGGTGACAGTTGGTAAAAGCCTAACAAAACTGAGAAAACGAAGGTGGCAGCGTAACCCCGTATACGTCACTGCCGTCCTTCCGACCAGATACTGTCCGCAGGATATATATAGGGGTAGGCGACGGCCGACCCGGGCAAGTTGTTAGTATTGACATCAGATGGCCCTCCGAGGGTACTCTAGGTGCCTATAATCCCTATGGGAGGTATGGGGGTCCCCCGGAATAGCTATCTGAGAGTCGGGAACAAAGAGAAGTTTGTCCGGATAAAACTCTACTACTTACACAACGATAGCCCAGGCGCTATACCATTACTGAGGGACGTTACAGGACTCTAAGAGGCATTCAGTCTTATCACCGCTAAGGCGATCCCTGAACGGTTGGCTATAGGTAGCGCCTATTTAGCCAACTCAGTAAAGACACTTACCGGGGGTGCTATGCAGTCACGAGAAAAGCTGCCGATAGGCCAAGTAGACACAGTTGACTGCAGTGCTTGCATAGACGGGAAACGCCATAGGGCCACAGAGTCTCATACCTAGGTTTGGGTCCAAAGTTGGATTGTCGGTTGGCCATTGACAAGACGGCGATCGGAAAGGTTTTCCTCTCCTGCAGGCATAATCAAAATGCATTGCACAAAACCTTTATGATTGAACGGACTCCACTTACCCGAGCGATCCACAGGCCCTGAAGTTAATTCCGGAAGGGCCATGTGTCAGATGATTCCTGAGTGGAGAAGGGAGCTCTCTTAACGGTCGGAGTACGGATTGGTGTCGTTGGCTTTATAATTCTACTTAAGTAAACGCGAACGGCACTCTACTCTGATAACAAACTATCCTCTCGAGAAGACTTGAATTGAGTGAAGCTCTGGCTTAACGATATTAAGTTTTATCATTTGATTTAATTATTTTTATCTTTACATTCTGTGAACTTTGCGTTGAGTCCTTTGGTGCGGTCGCAACCTTAGGATCCATCTTCTTATAGGGTGCCCCCGTTACACCTACAAGCAAGAATGCAATAAGCCGTAGCTGACTGAGACACTGCCTCTGGAAATCCTGTCCTGCTATCACTGCCGGTTGACTTAGTGCAAGCCGGTGGTGATGTCTGATGCTCAAGCTGTATCAGATTTTGTAGTGTGACCGGCATGGGGGTGGCCTCTGCCACTGCAAAACGTCGTTCAGCCTTTATAACAAGCATAAGCACAGTTGGCACTGCCGGACGGGGAGTGGCTACTGAGGACTAATTTTGGTTTTACGGGTTAGTTCTCCTTCGTCAATCCTGCAAGTCTTGACGTTTCCGTACTATACCTAAAGGGATACTATATCAGCTTGCTTGTTCTGCATTGAGTACAAGTGCAAACAGGGAAACCCATAATCCACCTAGAGTTCCTCCATGACCCAAAGCTTCACTTACAGCTGACGTCAAATGCTCATGCCTGCCTACATTACAGATGACCTTTGCAAAATGTGGAGCAATGCTAATGGGCCCACTATGGACCAAGTGAATTGGTGGAGCTTGCACCATGATTACATCATTTTCAGAGTCAAAACTGACTCTTGTCTACAGAGCACAGTTGAGAGCCTCTACATAGCTATTGGGTGCTTGCGATATTATAACTTACTGGAGGTAGGCAAGTTTTACCTTCCTCACCAAGTCTGTAGCTATATTGACCATATTCTCTTGTAAATAGACTTGCTTGTCATTGACCAAGTATTTGAGTTGGTACTGTGCTTGAATGAAACTTCGGCATACTTCATATAGAATCTATTTCAAGAAGACTTTGTAGGTAAAATTTATAAAAGCAAGAGCGTCATGGACTCACTCAACTACCACCACAAGTGGATTTTGCATCAAGAATGTTTTTGGTGCCCTAGAATGGTGGACCATAATTATCTAACATTCCTCAGACACCTCAGTTTGTTGCCAGTTCGATCAACTTAGTAACCTATTCCCACCCTAAGCCACAAAGGTCAGGAAACATTGTAGTCCTCAGAGGCCTAGAAGTGGTACGGGTACTTTGTTGTGAGTGTGTATTAGACATTGCCGACATAGTACTTTCCACCCTGGGCTAGTTGTTCCAGCCAAGGACACCAGTACTCATAAATGTCACGAAAGATGTCTTGCAGAGCAACCATTCTCTTGAGAGAGTTTAGGGAAGAGCTTCATAATATGCGGTAACAAGGGCACCCTGGTGGAAGATGGATCCTATTATTGCAGGCGTACTAAAGACTCCGAAAAAGGTTCCTAGTATGTAAAAAATAATGAATCAAGTAGATAAAACCTAATCTTGTTAAGCCAAAGCTTAACTCAATTCAAGTTCTTTTCAAGAAAATAGTTCGTTCTCCGTGTAGAGTTCTGATTGCATTTATTTAAGAAGAATTATAAAGGCCATCAACACCCATCACTACTCTGACTATCCAAGAGCCCCTTCTCCGCTCAGGGTTTATCAACACCAGTCTCCCTCAATGTCAGGTTTGGATGTCTGCGGATTGCTCTGATAAGGAGAGTCCACCAATCCTTTTATTTTTCTGCAATGTATCTCATTTATATCTGCAGGAGAGAAAAACCTTTCCAATAGAAGTTTTGTTTGTGGCCTATTGTCAAGTCAACATGGGACTCATTATCACTGTAAAGACTCGGTTGCCCTGTGGCGATTCTGTCTATTCAAGCATTGTAGTCAACCTGGTCTACTTGGCTAATTGGCAACCATTCTAGGAACTAGTTAGCTTCCCAGGTGAGTGGCATTAATATATTGTCTATGGGGGTGCTACGGATAGCCAATGGTTAGTTAACTACCGCAACCTTGATACGACAGAATTCCCTCATAGTCCTGTAAGGTCTCTCAGAAATGGTATAGGTTCTAGGCTATAAGCTGTTCCAGAGTAGATGATTATCCAGACAAACCTCTGGTGGTCCCTGACCCTTAGAAGACCTTCCCGAGGCGCTACCATACATCCTATACTGATATTTGGGAGTTAGAGTAACCCCGGGGTGCCATCTGGTGTCATTACAGACAACTTGCATGGGTTGGCCATCGCCTACCCCCTTTTATAACCTGGAGACAGAATTTCTCCGCTGCACTTTAGCAACCTATACTGTGTTAGATGATCAACCCCAGCGGCCCAATCTTGTTAGCCTTTTACCAACTTTCAAATTTTGCCACATATCTCGAAGGCGGTTTTCTAACAATATCTAAATGAAGCACAGTTATCTTTTATGATTTATCGCATTCTGTGTAATGTTGAAAGTATTGTAACTTGAGGTTTACAATCCTATACATAATCCCTAAGGTAGGGTAACTTGATAACTTCATAGCGCAAATCCATTCGGGAGTCCACGTAATATATATATATGTTACCTGATAGTCTAGTGTAACTACTCTAGTGTTTACTAGATTCTATCATCCTAGAACAGCTTGTTACATGAAGGTATGATGCCTTGCGTCTAAAGTGAACACCAGGGCCGTTGCATCATGTAACGCTCAACCCTCTGAGGAACTGGGGCTATGCCATAATAATCTTAATTCTACAAGTTCCTATGTTCGATTCATACTTCTGGTATAATTTTTTCTTAATTTCTAGCTTGTTTACAAATCATAGTAGGTATAACGTATTCCACGCAATAGTGAGCTCCCGACATAGTAAGCTATCAGCATGTTTAGGCAATGTGTTTTGTTGATCTTAGTCGGAATTTATACAGTGGCTAGTATTTGTATGGATCGCTCGCTATGGCGGGCGCTCACTATGGTGTGATAGACAGTAAACTATTTTCAATTAATTGAGATAATGATAAAAAAGTAATGTTTTTTATTGAGAAAAGATAGAATTACAGTACTTTGAACAACTTTACATTCAATTATACTCAAGATCTATACAAGCAGAGACACGCCGATGGGACTTGTACTTAGTATGTACAAGTTTTTCATACTCTGTTGAGGCATAGACAATGTTGCTGCCGTAAGCATTCATGATACGCTCTGTCCAGGCATGATATTTCCAAATTAGCCTTGGAGGAATCTGTGCCAAGGCGTCTGGCACCAATCTTTGAAGAGACTCAAAATCATACTCGCAATGCTTCCTTGTATACTGCTTAGCAGTACCCCGGTAGTATTCAATAAAGTTAAGTTCTCAATGGAATGCTGGATAGAATACTACAAGATGCCCAGCCTGCTCAATTGCATCCTGAAGTTGAGATTTTTGTGATTTGAAATCAGGCTGAGCTGCTAATAATGCACGTGCACAGCAGTCGCCACCTTGAAGACAAATGGGATTTGGTTTGAATCCTTTTCATGTTTTTGTTGGTATAGAACATTGAGTGTGAAAGTGTGGATGATCATTTGACCAAAGTCCACGTTCTATGAGAACAAGTCTCTGGCCTTTAGGAATTCCACTAGGAAGTTTCATAGACTGAATGTACCCCCCACCAGGTTCTCTCTGATCTAGAATAAATGTATCCCGCATTATCCGTTTATTGATACCACCTGGCTCAAGGTTCATCTCCGAGACTCTTAAGGTATCCTCAGCATACTTGAGATGATTGCGGGAGTTGTCAAAGGCAAAAAGTGCTTGGCAGCCAGGAAACTCTGCCACGAATGCTGGAATTGCTTTCTCAACTACCTGCTCAAGGAGCCGATCTCCTGTCCACCATGTGTCACCCCCACATGGCATAATGACACAGGCTTTCCCATCACCAAGGCAGCCAATTGGGGTTAAAAAAATCAGAAACATGTAACCCCTTACCACGGCCTTTTTTCCGCAATGGTCTATGCTCTTCATGTACCCATAAGTAATGTGCATCATCATGTGAATGAAAGGTACATTCTTCTTGAGTAACGAATATAAGGGGAACCTTAGAGCCAGATTGCAATGCTGGTGTAGGCAATTCATGGAGATCGGCATCACATCTCATCAGGCGGTTACCGTAAGTTTTCGAGTAGAGGTAGAATGTGATTCTGACGGTATTGCTGAACATCTGGCTGCTCATGGCTATCATTATAGACAGCTTTTCGATATTCTTTCCACTTGAAGCCCAGTTTGTGCACCCAGCGAGAGGCAGTGGAGAAGGAAATTACCTTAGCTACCAGTCTAGTAAAATTGGCCACAGAGCAGTTGTGAATCTCATCATTATTGGCTCTCCAGTGTTCTGTCACTGCCAGGGCAAGCCCATTGGCTGTTAACTCTATTGAATATATATTAGATTTCAATTTTGACTTGGTTTATAGTGTAATCTTTAGTTAAACAAGTGAATGGGAACTTACTATCTCCAATAGAGTTGATATAAGATCGAACAGCCAGTATAGTTTATGTATCATCGAGCATGAACTGGATTTTTTGATGGTGGCCCTGCTTTGGCTACTCAATTTACCTCCGCTTGATCCACAATACCTCCTGCCGCATAATTCGGCGACAAATTCTATCCCCCCATCCACCACCATCTGCAACTCTCTTCGCCAGGGCCTTTCTTGGCTCCATTGAAATTCTTCTATTCGTTTCATATGTATATTTCCTATGGTAATATTGTTTATGTCTCTGCTTGGATATTTCTAGTTTACTCAGGGAAACTACGGACATTACTACCGTTAGGGTATATCATATGCTCGGTTATATTTCATGATAATGTTTGAGAATTAATGCGTATATTTTCTTATGTTATGTGCGGGATTTCTCAGTTATCTTTTCATGTATAGTGACCTTCTACCGGTCATGTATCATGTTTTATCTTTCCGTTTATTTCGCGCACACCACCACAGATTACGCATATTTTATTGGGATTTCCTTGGTAGTTTTTCAGGGTCAAACATGTTCGCACTTATGTTTCTTACAATGTTTTCCCTATTTTTTTACTGAGTACATGGAGGATACGCACCTGTATAAATAGCTGGTTGCCGTCTACTTTGTTTTAGTTAATTAAGGACAAGAACTACTACCAATCTACCTTCATACTACAATACTCCTCACACAAGCATGCACATAGTATACTTCTATTACTGTGTTGTATTTTCGTACTCATACTATAAGATTGTGCCAATACCCATAATTTAAACAGGTTATGAGCCCGGTACATCCATAGCTATACGACTTACACATACACGATATCCTTTGACACCACGAAACAAATTCCTTTTGAAACGAAACAAACTACTTTCACCAAAAAATATTCCATGTAACATTGAAACATTTCCTCGAAACAAAACACGAAACGAAACATCAGTCGAAACGAAACATCGTTCGCGAAACGAAACGTTCTTGGCGAAACATTCTTGGCAAATTGATACGAAAAAGTCTTGGCACTCCTCGCTAAACTGAAACCACTCGCAAGTGCAAAGCAAAGTACCAGTACTTAGCAACCAAAGTCACTTTGCCTTTAGCGAGCAAAAATGGCCACGGCAGAAACCACCGTTCCTCCTCCAGAAACTCCTGCACCAAACCCCAGATCTTATACCAACAACTCCAAACGTAGTTGGGCCCCCAGTTACAAATTGAGCTCCATCCCAAAGCTCACTGGCCCTGATAACTACCGGACCTAGCGAGATATCTCGGAATATTTCCTCACTTTACATTATTGCTGGGACATAGTAGCGGAAAAGGAAACCCTGCCGGAAGAAGAAGAGGACGAAGATGGAAATAACAACTCTGAGAGATTAGATGAATTTCGCGATCGATACCAATGGGCCTCGGCCTACTTCGTTGAAACGATTGACCCACAATGGCTTATTTTGTTGGCCACCCACAAAACACCCCCTGCCATCTGGAAAGTGTTTCAAGATAAATTTGCTAGAGAAAACACCACCTCCTTCTTCGAACAACTCAACGCTGTCCTCGATACCAAGTACGATACCTCTGCACCTATTGCAGACCATATCAACAAGTACAATACCCTCTGGAATCGAATGCAACACCGTTGCTCCTCCTCCTCTGCCGATGACCGATATGCTCTACCATTTGTCTTCAAATCGGTATTCGAGTCACGAAGCCAAAGCAGCAGTTCTTCTCCACTCCCTTCCCGAGTCGATGAGTAACATTGTCGACAACCTCCAAACCAAGGAGGACCTTACCTACGACCATGTCTACAACAAGTTGTTGGACATGAGACCCTCGATTAGCCCTGAGGACGACAAAGCGTATAAAAGCGCTGATGTCAAAGGTAAAGGAAGGGAACCTCCCCGGAGACCTGCGGCCACATCCAAGGAATGTACCTACTGCAAAAAGCATTAACCCACTGCTTGCGCTGAGGGACATACCTGGAATGAGTGTAATAAACTCAAGAGCGACAACCAAAAGAAGAAGGAAAAGAAAGCTGTTAGTTCGGCAAAGATCGGCAAAGAAGAAATATCTGAACCGGTCAGTACATCCAGATCCCTCCTCTCTACGCAAAAGACACCTCACCTACACAACTGGGTAATCGATACAGGCGCAAGCTCACACATGACAATTAACCTATACCTTCTTATAAACTTTGAACCAAGTACAGGGACCGTTAAGTTAGGCGATGATTCGGTAATAGAATCATGTGGCCGAGGAACTGTCAAGCTCATGGTCAAAACTTCAAATGGTCATGTAGCCCCTGTATTCCACAAACATGTTTTCTGGGTTCCGAAGCTTGGTCAAAGTAACTTTTTGTCATGGCGCGCTATTGTTTCTTTGCGGAATGGTTTTTCTTTGCATAGTAAAGGGGTGGATATGTTTGTATACAGGGAGAATAAAAGAGAAGTAATATGGGGAAAGCTTGACGGTCAAGATTATGTTGTGCAAGAAGAGAAAGTGGTGGCGAACAAGATGACTTACCAACAGTGGCACGAAGCCTTCTGACATCCTTCACCATCCTACCTCAAAAGTACCAACTACTCAGATAATCCAACGATTCCCGAAGTTCCGAAAGACTAGCAGTGTGAAACCTGCATTCCGTCCAAATCAACTAAACGCAAACCCGAATCTACAGCCAAAAGATGTGGGAATCCCTATGATTTAATCCACTCTGATCTTAGTGGAAAATTCTCAACCCCTTCCTTCGGAAACTCCTGGTACTATGTTACCTTTATTGATGATTGTACACGGTACACTTGGATTTATCCTCTTAAAGCTAAATTCGATACCGTTAAAGTATTCAACCAATTCATCAAAAAAAGACACACCCAGGACAACGCTACTATTAAACGATTCAGAACCGATAATGGAGGAGAATATGTCAACAAAGATATGACGACCATGTTTGAAAAACTGGGTATCATACATGACAAAATACCTCCCTACTCTCATGAATCTAATGGCGTTGCCGAACGGTACAATAGGACCATAATCACATCTACACGCTCTATGTTATCAGGTCTTACACCGCGTTTATGGGCTGAAGCAGTTACATCAGCTGTATACCTCCGGAATATCCTCCCTAACCGATCTATGAGAAAACTAACGCCCTATGAATCTCTCTACAACAAGAAACCATTAGTAAACCACCTACGCCCCTACGGGACCAAATGCTTTGTCCACATACCTGAGAAGACCAGAAACCAGGAACAAAGTTACAGCCCCAGGCCATAGAAGGATACCTAGTTGGATATACTTCCTCCAGCAAAATATACCATATATACATACCATCATTGCACAAGATCTCAGAAACACGTCAGCTCAACTGGACAACCAAGACAATACTACCTCTTGACCCCAAGGAACCTGCACCCTCATCAGAGACCTTTGCAACAGTCTGCCCACCTTCCTACCAAAGAACACCGGCACCCGATAAAACTCTGCTACAGGAAGCAGTTGACAAACCAACCATTGAAGTACATCCACCTCCACTGCCTGAACATCCTGAAGATTATGACCGTCCCCAAACTCTTGAAGAAACACCGGAACCTCCTGTACAAAAAGTACAACCGGAAAATCCTCCAGAGATATGGACCAGATCTGGCAGAACCGTTCGCCCACCACAATACTTTGGCAGAAATGTCACTGTGCCATCTGACAAGGATCCCAAGACCTATACCCAGGCAGTGAACAGCTCGCTTAAGGAACAATGGACCCACGCAATGGACGAGGAAATAAAGGCACTTGAGAAAAGTGGTACTTTTGATGAAGTAGACAAACCTACAGGATGCAAGATTATTGACAGTAAATGGGTCTTTAAGACCAAGCGAAATGCTGATGGTACATTGGAAAGGTACCGTGCAAGGACTGTTGCCAAAGGATTCTCACAAGTACCGGGTTTTGACTTTGAGGATGCTTTCGCTCCGGTCATCCGTTACGAATCGCTTCGCTTCCTCCTTGCAATATGTGCTATAAACAAATGGCGACTACGGCAATTCGATGTCAAATCAGCATTCCTTTATGGTGACTTGAAAGAAGAAGTCTACATGCGACCGTTACCTGGGTTCGGTAATGGAGACAAAGTATGGCGACTTAACCGATATCTCTATGGACTTAAGCAATCTGCGAACGAATGGTACGCTCTCCTCGCTAGATACTTAACATTCAAAGGTTTTGCGACATCCGCCCTTGACACATGCATGTTTGTTCACGGTAAACATGACATATACCTATCAGTTTACGTTGACGACATCGCTATATACTCGGCCAACACTCCCCAAGCTACTTCTCTCATAGAAGACCTGAAAACGGCATTTGAGATTACAGACTTAGGGGAAGCTACATTCTTACTTGGCCTACACATTGCCTATAAAAGAGATGGTATACATCTTACCCAGCAACGATACATCAAGGCAGTCCTCGAGCGATATGGTATAGATAACTCAAGGCCAGTCTCTACCCCCTTACCCAAAGGCATTCAACTACGGAAAGGGACAGTGGATGAACAGATACCGGACATGTCAATATACCAATCGATAATATGGTCACTTATGTACATGACTACTGGCACCAGACCCGATCTAGCGTATACAATATCCTTTCTCTCTCAATTTTCTTCCTGACCTACCGAAATCCACTTAAAGGCCGCTAAACACGTCCTTCGGTACATTCACCGTATAAAAGACTTTGGACTCTTCTACCCTTGTACAACTACAAACGCTATGAACACCTATGTGGATGCGGATTTTGCAGCTTGTCTCGATACCCGCCGCTGCTTTTCAGGGTATGTTATTCTTTTTAACAATGCCTGTATATCCAGGCGGTCCAAGAAGCAAGCCTTGGTTGTAACATCTACTACGGAAGCGCAATATGTAGCTATGTCTCTAGCAGCAAGGCAAATCCAATGGTACATCAAAGGTCTCAGTGACATCCAGCTTACAACACAAATCGCTTTACATGCCGACAATACCGGCGCCAATTTTGTGGCAACCAACCATCAACTTAACGAACGAACAAAACATATAGATATCCATTTTCACAAACTACAAGAGGAAATCGATAACGGTTCTTTCACACTCCATAAGGTTGCGTCATCAGAAAACCTTGCCGACATTTGTACCAAGGTACTTACGAAACCGGCACATGATAGGATGATGAGATTGTTGGGCTGTAGATAATGAGGGGAAGTGTTGAAATTCTTCAATTCGTTTCATATGTATATTTCCTATGGTAATATTGTTTATGTCTCTGCTTGGTTATTTCTAGTTTACTCAGGGAAACTACGGACATTACTACAGCTAGGGTATATGATATTCTCGATTATATTTCATGATAATGTTTGAGAATTAATTCGTATATTTTCTTATGTTATGTGCGGGATTTCTCAGTTATCTTTCCATGTATAGTGAGCTTCTACCGGTCATGTATCATGTGTTATCTTTCCGTTTATTTCGCGCACACCACTTCAGATTACGCATATTTTATATGGATTTCCTTGGTATTTTTTCAGGGTCAAACATGTTCGCACTTATGTTTCTTACAATGTTTTCCCTATCTTTTTCCTGAGTACATGGAGGATACGCACCTGTATAAATAGCTGGTTGCCGCCTACTTTGTTTTAGTTAATTAAGGACAAGAACTACTACCAATCTACCTTCATTCTACAATACTCCTCATACAAGCGTGCACATAGTATACTCCTAATACTGTGTTGTATTTTCGTACTCATGCTATAAGATTGTGCCAATACACATAATTTAAACAGGCTCGAGAGCAGAAACAATTCCAGTAAAGAGGTCTGGCCCCTAGAGTGCTTTCTGCTCCTGACGAACCTGGAGTCTCAGACATAGGTATACACGAAAGTGCCAGTCATAGTGTAAGCTATGAACCTTTGGTTTATGGCTCCGAGGTTTAATAATTTTCACAATTGCCCTTAAGCCAGCTTGTAAAATCTGAAGGCGTCGTGGACATGGTAGTCTATTTCCTCCAAGGCGGCGGGGCCATGCAGACTTCACAGCTGCCAGTCTTTCCAGTTCAAGCTCAGCCTCATCCTCAGCAGCTATGGCTTCCGGTACTCTTATAGGATTGAGATTAGGCTGGGGGGGGTTGGTGCCGGAAATGGCTTTTGCAGCCCGAGCTCGAGCACGATACTTTCTTACCCTCAAGGTTCCTAGAGCAACAGAGGATGCAGTAGGGGGTGCAGTGGGGGGGGGAGAGTGG
>QFET01003304.1:0-21288 GCA_003316355.1 Tuber calosporum
GGGGGGGGGTTGGGTGGTTGAGTAGTGTACTGAACGCATGTTCAAATGATAAAATGAGATTACGATTTACACAGAAGAACCCTAGTTCCTCTTAGGGTTAAGCGTTAAATGATGCAAAGGCCTTGGTGTTCATTTTTGGCGCAAGGCACCATAGCATAGCGATAGGCCCTAAGAGGCTTACCCTCTTTCCATCAATTCTTCTATTTACCCACCCTCACTAGTTACTCTATCAATCTCAACTCGCATGTTACCCTGCCTACCTTGGGTACCCTATCCAAGGTGGGATCAGGGTTACCCTCTCTTCCTGAGTTAACTTACCCAACTAGATACCTATATAGGTCCTGATTTAAGTACCTCTGATTTTCGATGTTACTTTTGTAGGTCAATAATACTGTTCCTCATTTGACCCCTTTAAGGCGACTGGCTGGGGAGGGATTCGGTAAGCTATACCAACTGATGTTTAGAAGGGATAGACTCAGGCAGGGTAACCCGCAGCAGGGTTATGTAGGGTAACTCAGTTAGACTGGGTAACCTGTTACAACAGTTAGATATGGTAACAACTTAGACTTGGTCACTATGAATTAGCATAAAATAAGGCAAGTAGTGCAGGTGTCAATTGCCTAGGAAATTTGTTTAACAATGTGAGTCATGGTCGCCGTAGGAATATAAATTTGGTAGGTATTACACAAGTAGTTCTATAGACATAATAGGACTTTTGGTCCACTTCTATCGCGATTTGTACTATTATTAGGAAGAGTTACCCACCCTTGGGTTCTGCGTATATGGAGAAAACTCTCCAGTTACCTGACTCTATTATTTGACAAAATGTGAAAGTCTACTATAGTCACCCTGGGGCCATTTGGGACTTTTTAGCAACCTAACACCTCCACCTGGCCACTTCATTCACAATTTGAGTCATCTTAGTAAAGCATTAAAGTTGACAAAATATTAGCAAAATTGTCTGCCTGAAGAATGTCATGTTATACTCTATACCAACTACCATCCAGCTGAGCGGATGCTGTCCGCAAGATATAAATAGGGGTGGGCAATGGCGGACCTGGGCAAGTTGTTATTATTGACATCTGTATTCACTCTTAGGGTACTCTAGCTGCCTTAGATCCCTATGAGAGGTATAGACTCCATAGGATGGCCCTAGAAGGGGTCAGGTACGTACAGAAATATTTCAAGTTAAAACTCTACTAGTTAGACAATAATAGCCCTGGTGCTATACTATTATAGGGGGATGTTATAGGACTTTATAGTTGTTTATTTTATCACGGTTAAGGTAGCTTCCTAATGGTAGGCTATGGGTATCAACGATTTAGCCAATCTAGTAGAGATACTGACCGGGAGCGCCACCTACTTACAAGAACAGCTGCGGATAGGCGAAGTAGAACATGTTCACTGCCGTGCTTATATAGACGAAAATGCAGTAGTTCTACTGAGTCTGGTAACTAGGCATGAGTCCAAAGTCAGATTCTAAGTTGTCCACGGACAAGATAGTGATTTGAAATATTGTTCTCCCCTGCAGACATTATGAAAATCCCTTGCAGATGGCCTTTCTGATTAAACGGACTTATGCTACCTGAGTGATCAACAAATACAGAAGCTAATTCTGGAAGAGTTTTGTCTGATGAACCCTACTTGGGGAAGGATGCTCTTTGACAGTCAGGGCAGAAATGGGTGACATTGGCTTTATAATTCTACTTAACTAAATGCGAACAGCACTCTACTCAGATAACCAACTATCCTCTCACAAAGAACTTGAATTGAGAGAATCTCTGGCTTAAAGATCTTAAGTTTTACCAGCTTTATTCATTTATTTTATCTTTGCATCACATGAATTTTCCTTTAAGTCTTTTGGTGCAGTCACAAACTTAGGATTCAACTTCCTACATGGTGCAACAGTTATTGCCTAATTGAGGGCTGGAATGAGGGGCTCGTGAAGTGGCACAGATTAACTGCGGTGTTAAAAATGTAGAGCAGGAAAATAGGGGCAGGAAAATAAGGGCAGTGGAAGAGGTCCTTTCTACAAATTATGACTTTTTAATTTTTTTTTTTTTTATATCATATATTCGTTGTTAAGGTACCTGAACTTGCATGCAGTGCTAGCTATAGCATAAACAAAACCTTAATACCAAAAACCAAATACAAAGGAAACTAATAGCACATAAAGATCCAACTGGACAGGTAACTGTCCATAAACATTGTATGGTAAACTCAAGTGAGGAAAAGCGAGCAAAGTAAACATACAGGAACCAAGCCATAGGGTAAGGAAAGACTGCAAGTTTTTAAGAACTTGGGACAAAAAAAGGGGATGGGCAAGGGACCCTAGGGGGGTATGGGCAACCAAAGGAGGCAGATATGAGGAGGGGGACAGTAGCATGTCAGGGGGGAGGCCACTCTGCGTCTCTTGTACATAGGCAACCAGGTTGAGGAGAGGTAGAAGAGAAGACCAGATGAGGTCGTCTGTGCCTATCCCGATTACACCTTGGAGGTGGTGTCTACGGGCTTCAACCGTGGCCGTCCAGGAGAGTATAGCATACTGGAAGTCTTCGTTGTGGTTCCAGCAGGGTGGACTGACGGTGGCCTAAAATCAGAGGCCCAGGTGGTATGAAGCTCCAGGTAGCTCTTGTTGGCAAGCATTTGATGAATGTGACCCGCCATGAACTTGCCCTCCTTTCTACCAGTTAATTTTTTCTTTTTTTTTTCTTTTTTTTTATATCATATATTCATTGTTAAGGTACAAGAATTTGCATGCAGCGCTAGCTATGGCATAAACAAAACATTAATCCCAAAAACTAAACACAAAGGAAACCAATCGCACATAAAGCTCTAACTGGACAGGTAACTGTCCATACACCTCATACGGTAAACTCGAGTAAGGAAAAATGAGCCCAGGAAAACTACAGACACCAAGCCATCAGGTAAGGAAAAGCCGCAAGTTTTTAAAAACTTGGGGACGAAAAAGGGGGCAGGCAGGAGACCCTAAAGGGGGAGGGGCAACCAAATGTGGCGGAGATGAGGGGGGGGACAGCAGCATGTCGGGTGGGAAGCCAATCTGAGTCTTCTGTAAGTAGGCGACCAGGTTTAGGAGAAGTGGTAGAGAAGAACAGATGGGGTAATCCGCGCCTATCCCCATGACACCTTCGAGGTGGCATCTGCGGGCATTAGTGGTGGCCATGCAGGAGAGTATGGCAAGTTAGAAGTATTCCTCGTAGTCCCACCAACGTGGACAGAGGGTGGGCTTCCCATCAGAGGCCCCAGAGGTATGGAAAGCCAGGTAGCTCTTGTGGGCAGACATTTGGTGGATGCAACCCGCCATGAACTTGCCCAAGCCCATGAAAGGGTGTGGGGACAAGGACGGTCTGTAAGGGTAGTAGGATTTGGGAGGACAGGCCTCTCCCCAGTCGTTGATGAGGGTCTGGTGGGCCCGCCTCGTAAGGCCAGTCTAGGTGGCGCTCATAGCAGGTCACAGGGCAAGAGGAGGACAGAGGGGTGTAAGATTCATGTGTGGTGAAGGGGTGAAGGACAAGGATCCCAGGATGGGGAGGATGAGGTGGGCCATAACAACCACTGGGGGGTGGGTGCGGACTGGGGGGCAGGGAGGACCAGTTTTCCTGTGGACAGAATTGACATTGGGCAGGAGACACTATGCGAGGTGAGGCCACAAGTCTGGACCGTGAGGCTGTAGGAGGGAGGGAATGTCCTGGGGGAGCGGCCATGCGGCTGGGTGGATGGTTGGTGGGACACATACTTGTCTGAGGGCAGCCAGCCTACGGCGATGGGCACACAGGAGGGCGATAGGAGGGAGGCAGCTCTCAAGGGAGAGGACAGAGAGTCTGGTAGAGTGTGAGTAATTGGTAACCCATCTCTGGATCTGGTGCCAGAAGACGTCCATATACTGTAGCATTCAGCGGAAGGGTACGAAGAGGTCAGCACTATAGGTGAGGATGGGGAGGAGGAGGGAGACAGCAAGGCGGTGGCACAAGTGGGGGGAGAGTCCAGCACCTGGTGGGGAACGCCTGCGAACAGTGGCGAAGGCGCCTTGAGCGTAGGCGAGTCATTTGGAGAAGTGACTTAATGTAGAAAGGGATAGGGTGAGCCAGTAGCCAAGCCACCTAAAGGAGTTGGCGGGATAGAAGACCTGCCCATCCAAGTGTATGGGGATGATGCAAAGGGAACCCCGCTGGTTCTTAGTGCGCCAGTGAATAAGCTCCGGCTTGGGGACTGAGAAGGGAACATTGAGCGCTACTCCGGTACATTTGATCCTGGAAAAGGCTGCTTGCAGCAGCTGAACATTCTGGCGATACAAAGATGCTGATACACTCAAAGCAAAATCATCAACATCGGAAAGAATATGGCCCTTGGAAAGGGAGAAATGAAGGGAAGAAACATAAATAACAAAAAGGAAAGGAGATACAGGAGACGCCTAAGGGGTGCCTACAGAAATGCAAGAAAAGATTCCAGCTGAGCCCTGGAAGAGAAGACGGCAGGTGTGGCCAGTAAGGAACGACGTAACCCAGGAGATAACATAGTGTTTGACCCCTTTTTTCCTGAGTACAGAGGAGAGAGAGTGAGGATCCACGTTGTCAAAAACCCCCTTTGATATCGAGAAAGAGGGCGGAGACATGGAAGGCAGGGCGGTATAGGGTGCGGACTGTGTAGGGAAGGGTTGTGATGGCAGCAAAGGAGGAAAGGCCTGCAAGGGAGGCTCTTAGGTTGGGGCTGAGGAGTCCACAGGCCCTGGCGACGAGCACCATGTGGGAGGTGACAACTTTCTCCAAAACGTTGGAGCTTATCTCAAGAAGGACAATAACCATAAAGGAGGCCGAGGTATCATAGGATGGCTTGCCTGGCTTGTCTAGTACTACACTGTTGGCTTTTTTAAGGGAGGGGGGATGGAACCCATGGAGGAGAAGAGGGGAGAGGAGGGAAATTAATATGGGAGGAGTGGTGCAGTGGACCACTTTCCAGACCCCATAGGGGACGGTATCAGGACTCGGCACTGAGGAGGAGGAGGAGGGGCTAAGGGCGGCAGAGATCTCATCTGAGGACAGCTAAAGGGCATCGGTGTAGGGCCAGAGGATTGAGTGGGCGTGGAGGGAGGGACGAGGTGGTAACAAGTAGTTGAGGAGCGAATTGTTGATGGACTCAGAAGTGTCGGTCCATGGGAGGGTGGGGAAGCGAGTCATGGGGGAACCTAGGGCTAGCCGTTTGGTGGCTCAGAGGGAAGAGGAAGTGGCGTACAGGAGGAGGGAGGTCCAGTGGCATTTTAGGCTCTCTTAATGGCCTTTAGCTAGCCAAGGCAGACAAGTCTTGCACAGGAGATATAACCGATGGAAGAGGTCGAGCGGGCCTTGTGAGCTGCGCAGTGATGTTCTTACTTAAGAGTAGACAGGAGGGGTGACCACCAGGGCTAGGCCCTGTGGGACGGGCGCGAGAGGAGGGTGTGGTTGTGAAGCAAGGAGAAAACATGACAGAAGTTGGTGTCGAACCATGCGGAGAGAGAAGCTGCAGTTGGGAGGCGGAAGGCGTCAGGGACTGTCAGCTCCTCAAGCAGGAGCGAAAGGGTGGCCCAGTCAGTCAAGGCCCAGTTGGGGCGGGGTGGTGGTTGTGTGTCTTTAGGGTGCCTAAAGGAGAGCAAAATGGGTACGTGGTCAGAGCCAGTAGAGGGGAGGGGGATGCTCCATGAGGAGAAAAAAGGAAATAATCCTGGAGAGGCAAAAGAAAGATCTAAAAGAGAGGGACTGCCTCCACCACCCAAGGGGAAGCGAGTTAAGACCCCAGGGGTATTCGAGAGCTGATAGCTGAGCTCGGCCGCCCATGTGAAGTAAGGAAAAGTAACTGCTAACTCTGTGGGAGAGTGGGCCCAGAGCGGATCACAGGAGGGGTTGTTGATGTTAAAATCACTTAAGGAAAAAAATAGGAAACCAACCAGGGGAAACAACTGAAGAGGGGAAATAGTATACGTGGAGGGCGCCCTGCCGGGAAGTGAATATGAGTTCAGTAACCGGAGGCGTTGAAAGGAAATCCCAAACAGTCTACCTGTTTGGAAAAGGTCAAGGCCTATGGTGTCAGTCCTCCCAAAGCAAACAGGAAGTATGACACTCATGAAGAGTAAAGCAGAGGAAATCCTTTCTACAAGGTACCTAAACCTCCTTATATAATACTTTAATCTCAACCCTAGCCCTGGTGACTCATATATATGAGCCACACTCTCTGCATAGCTCCTAATCTGTCATACTATGAAATCACCCAACTGCCATATGTGTGACAAATGCGCAATATGCTAAAACCTATCATAACTCATGAACCAGGTTGTGTCCTATACAGTACATACATGCATGAAACCTATAACCTATAATGTAACTCATTTGCGAAACTCATAACATTTTTGGACTCACAAATGTAAGTTATATGCTCAATCAATCAATCTCAACATAACAGTTACTGCATAAGTTGCTATCTTGGAAAGCCTAATGACTTCCAATGAGATCAAGTGCAATATGTAGCCATCTAATGACTCATAACTATGAGTCATCTGAAATGCTGGTCAGTTAGTCAGCAATTATGACAACTCGGGTCATGGAAAAATTAAAAACAGTAATGTTCTAAGGTTTCGCTTACAATCCTATAAATTTTGCTGACTTCCAACTGTTAACTACTTCACTAATAGAATACTTAATATGATGGCATTTTTATTAATGGCTTTGGATGAACTGTTATTAATATTATATGTGTAATTAATCTCAGCGACAAAGAGAGAAGTACTACTTCAACTCACCTTCCGTGTCTGAAATTCCATATTTTCTTTAGGCCAATACCTGCAGTGTATTTATAGCTAAGTCTTATAGCTCCTGTCACAAAATGTTCATAGTTGAACTGAATGTAAATGGGTATAGTAATTGGATGGAAAAGAACTTGAATAGGACTGTGAAGAGTCCTCACCATGGGCCTCTTAGTGGTTCTTATATTGGCACTCTTCCTCAACTCTAACCTTGGTGAGTCATACTAGGTCATGCTATGAAATCTGTCTGCTGTCTTCAAAGAGTCAACTATGCAATATATCAAATCAATTACAACTGATAATATATGCTATATGCCTCAAAGTAGTCCTATTCATGAAACCCACAACTTGTTAAATCAGGCATATGCCAAACTCATTATGATATATGATATGACCCCAAATTGTTAGTTATGAAATCAATCAACCCTTTATAAACTAATAATACCTATACAAGTGAATATTATGCAAAATTCTATAAGTACAAGTAAGTCATAGTATAATATAATCTAACTGTTTAAATATGTGTATTGGCACAATCTAATAGCATGAGTACGAACATGTTTGACCCTGAAAAACTACCAAGGAAATCACAATAAAATATGCGTAATCTGAAGTGGATTGTGCGAAATAAACGTAAAGATAATATATGATACATGATGGTTAAAAGGTCACTATACATAGAAAGTTAACCAAGAAATCCTGCACATCAAAAACGCAATGTACGGATTAATCCACAATCATTATCATGAAATATAACCAAAAATATGATATACTCTAATTGTAGTAATGTCCGTAGTTTTCCTGAGTAAACTAGAAATAACCAAGTAGAGATATAAATAATATTACCGTAGGAAATATACTGATAAAACGAATTGAAGAATTTCAACACTTCCCCTCATTATCTACAGCCCAACAATCTCATTATCAGTTCATGTGCCAGTTTCGCAAGTACCATGGTACATAGGTCATCAAGGTTTTCTGATGACCCAACATTCAGGAGTGTGAAAGAACCGTTATTAATCTCTTCTTGTATTTTGTGAAAATGGATATCGATATGTTTTGTTCATTCATTGAGTTGATGGTTGGTTGAAAGAAAATTTGCACCAGTATTGTCAGCATGTAAAGCGATTTGTATTATGAGCCAGATGTTACTGACACCTTTGATGTACTGTTGGATTTGCCTTGCTGCTAGAGACATAGCTACATATTCCGCTTCGGTAGTAGATGTTGGGATTGAGGCTTTATTCTTTGACCGCTAGGATATACAGGCATTGTTAAACAGTATAACATACCCCGAGAAGGAGCTACAGGTATCAAGACAAGCTGCAAAGTCCGCATCCACATAGGTGTTCATGGTTCATGGTATTTGTAGTTGTACAAGGGTTGAAGAGTGCAAAATCTTTTGTACCGTAAATGTACCGAAGAATGTGTTTAGCGGCCTTTAGGTGGATTTCGGTCGTGCAGGAAGAAAATTGTGAGAGAATGGATATTGTATACGTAAATAGGGTCTGGTACCAGTTGGCAGGTACATAAGTAATCTTAATATCGATTGGTATATGTACATGTCAGGTATTTGTTCATCTACTGTCCCTTTCCATAGTTAAATGCCCTTGGGTAAGGGTGTAGAGACTGGCCACGAGTTTTCCATACCATATCGTTTAAGGAGTGACTTGATGTATCGTTGCTGGGTAAGATGTATCCCGTCTGTTATATAGCTGATGTGTAGGCCAAGTAAGAATATTGATTCCCCTAATTCCGTAATCTCAAATGCCGTTTTCAGGTCTTCCATATGAGAAGTAGCTTGAGGGGTGTTGGCCAAGAATATAGCAATGTCATCAACGTAAACCGCTAAGTATATGTCGTATTTACTGTTGACAAACATGCATGTGTCAAAGGTGGATATCGCCTAACCTTTGGATGTTAAGTATCTAGAAAGGAGAGCATATCATTCGTTCGCAGATTGATTAAGTCCAAAGAGATATTGGTTAAGTCACCATACTTTGACTCCATTACCGAACCCAGGTAACGGTCGCATGTAGACCTCTTCTTTCAACTCACCATAAAGGAATGAAGATTTGATATTGAATTTCTGTGGTCGCAATTTGTTCTTAGCACATATTGCAAGGAAGAAGTGGTGTGATTCATATCGGATAACCAGAGCGAAAGTTTCTTCAAAGTTAAAACCCCCTACTTGGGAGAACCCTTCGGCAACACCCCTTGCACTGTACCGTTCTAATGTACCATCAGCATTTCGCTTAGTCTTAATGACCTATTTACTGTCAATAATCTTGGGTCGTGTAGGTTTATCTACTTCATCGAAAGTACCACTTTTCTCAAGTTCCTTTATTTCCTTGTCCATTGCTTGGGTCCATTGTTCTTTAAGTGAACTGTTTACAGCTAGTGTGTAGGTTTTGGGATCCTCGTCAGATCGTACAGTAACATTTCTGCGAAAATATTGTTGTGGGCGAATAGTTCTGCCAGATTTGGACCATATCTCTGGAGGATTTTCTGGTTATACTTCCTGTACAGGAGTTCCGGTGTTCCTTCAAGACTTTGGAGATGGTCATAATCGTCAGGATGTTCAGGCAGTGGAGGTGAATGTACTTCAAGGGTTGGTTTGTTTTTTGCTTCCGGTGGTAAAGCTTCATCGGGTGCAGGTGCGCTTTGGTAGGAAGGTGGGTAGATAGTTACAAAGGTCTCTGATGAGGGTGCAGGTTCCTTAGGATCAAGAGGTACTTTTGTCTTGATCTTCCAGTGGAGCTGATGCGTTTCTGAGATCTTATGCAAAGATAGTATGTATATATTGTATATGTTGCTGGAGGAAGTATATCCAACAAGGTATCCTTCGATGGTCCAGGACTGTAACTTTGTTCCTGGTTCTCTGGTCTCCTCAGGTATATAGACAAATCACTTGGTCCCATAGGGGAATAGATGGTTTACTAATGGCTTCTAGTTGTAGAGAGATTGATAGGTCGTTAGTTTTTATATGGATCAGTTAGGGAGGATTTTCCGGAGGTATACAGCTGATGTAACTGCTTCGGCCCATAAACACCATCTAAGACCTGATAATATAGAGTGTCTAGATGTGATAATGGTCCTAATGTACCATTCGGCAATACCAATAGATTCATGATAGTATAGAGGTATTTTATCCTGTATTATACCCAGTTTTACAAACATGGTTGTCATATCTTTTTTGACATATTCTCCTCCATTATCAGTGCTGAATCATTTAATTGTAGTGTTGTCCAGGGTGTGTCTTTCTTTGATGAATTGGTTAAATACTTTAACGGTATCAGATATGGCCTTAAGAGAATAAATCCAGGTGTACCATGTATAATAATCAATAAAAGTCACATAGTACCAGACGGTTCTGAATGAGGGGGTAGAGAATTTTCCACTAAGATCCGAGTGTATTAACCTATAGGGATTTTCACATCTTTTCTCTTTAGATTCAGATTTACGTTTTGGGTATTTGGACGTAATGTAGGTTTCACTCTGCTAACCTTTCGGAACTTCACTGATTGTTGGATTGTCTGGGTAGTTGGTACTTTTGAGGTAGGATGGGTAGGGATGTCCGAGGGCTTCATGCCAGTGTTGGTAAGTCATCTTGTTCGCAACTGCTTTTTCTTCTTGCACAATATAATCTTGACCATCAAGGTTTCCCCCTATCACTTCTCTTTTATTCTCCTTGTATACAAACATATCCGCCTATTTACTACACAAAGAAAATCAATTCCCCAAAGAAACAATAGCGCGCCATGACTACAAGTTACTATGGCCCAACTTTGGAACCTAGAGAACATGTTTAAGGAATACAGGGGCTACATTACTGTTTGAAGTTTTGGCCATGAGCTTGACAGTTCCTTGGCCACATGATTCTATTATCGAATCATCTCCCAACTTAACAGTTCCTGTACTTGGTTCAAAGTTTGTAAACAGGTATAGATTGCTTGTCATGTGTGAGCTTGTCCCAGTATCGATTACCCAGTTGTGTGGGTGAGGAGTCTCTTGCATAGAGAGGAGGGAGGTGGATGTACTGACAAGTTTGGATATTTCTTCTTTACCGATCTTTGCACAACTATCAGCTTTGTTTTCCTTCTTCTTGGTTGTCGCCCTCGAGTTTATTATACTCATTCCAGGTATGTCCCTCAGCGCGAGCATTGGGGTAATGCTTCTTGCAGTATGTACATTCCTTGGATATAGTCACAGGTCTCCGGTAAGGTTCCTTTCCTTTTCCTATAACATCAGCGCTGTTGTACACTTTGTCGTCCTTAGGGGTAACCGAGGGTCTCATGTCTAACAACCTATTGTTGATTTGATCATAGGTAAGGTCCTCCTTAGTTTGGAAGTTATCAGGGATGTTAATCATCGACTCGTGGAAGGAGCCGAAAAGGACTGCTACTTATGCTTCGGGTGACTCAAATACCAATTTGAATGCATATGGAATAGCATATTGGTCATCAGCTGAGGAGGAGGAGCAACGATGTTTCATTCGATTCCAGAGGGTATCATACTTGTTGATATGATCTGCATTAGGTGTAGATCTATCGTAGTTGGTATCGAGGATAGCGTTGAGATGTTCGAAGAAGGAGGTGGGGTTTTCTCAGGCAAATTTAGCTTGGAACGCTTTCCAGATGGCGGGGGGTGTTTTGTAGGTGGCTAACAAAATAAGCTATTGGGTGACAATCGTTTCAAGGGAGTAGACCGAGGCCCATTGGTAGCCATTGCGAAATGCATCTATTCTCTCAGCGTTATTATTTCCATCATCATCCTCTTCTGCCTCAGGCAAAGTTTCCTTTTCCGTTACTATATCCCTGCAATTATATAGAGGAAGGACATATTCCAAGATATCACTCCAGGTCCAGTAGTTGTCAGGGCAAGTGAGATTTAGGATAGAGCCCAATTTGTAACTGGGTGCCCAACTACGTTTGGAGTTGTTAGCAGAAGATTTGGGATTAGGTGCAGGAATTGCTGGAGGAGGAGCAGAAGAAACTGTTGTTTCTGCGGTGGCAATTTTTACTCGTTAAAGACAAAGTAACATAGGTTGGTAAGTACCAGTACTTTGCTTTGCACATGCGAGGGGTTAGGGTTGGAAAAAATGCACTTCCGTAGGAACTGGGTTTCAGGAAGCTGAAAAGTCAGATATTAGCAAGGAGCGCTAAGACTTTCTCATATCTTTTTGCCAAGAATGTTTCGCCAGGAATGTTTCATTTCGTGAACGATGTTACGATTCGAAAGAAATTATTTGATATTAAATAAATATTTTTGAGTGAAAGTAATTTCTTTTGTTTTGGAAGAAATTTAGTTTATGGTGAAAGAGGATAGTGTGTAAGTATAAGTCATATAGCTATGCATGAACCGGGCTCATAACCTGTTTAAATATGTATATTAGCATAATCTTATAATATAAGTACGAATATACAATACAGTATTTAGAGTATACAATGTGCACGCTTGTGTGTGGAGTATTGTAGTATGAAGGTAGATTGGTAGTAGTTCTTGTCCTTAATTAACTAAATAAAGTAGGCAGCAACCAGCCATTTATACAGGTGTGTATCCTCCATATACTCAGCGAAGAAATAGGGAAAACATTGTAAGATACATAAGTGCGAACATATTTGACCCTGAAATACTACCAAGGAAATCCCAATAAAATATGTGTAAGAGGAAATTGTGTGCGCAAATTGAATGGAATAATAACACATGATACATGACTGGTAAAAGGTCTCTTTACATGGAAAGTTAACCTAGAAATCCCGCATATAAAATAAGAAATGTACGCATTAATCCTCAATCATTATCATGAAATATAACCAAAAATATGATATACTATAGCTGTAGTAATGTCCGTAGTTTTCCTGAGTAAACTAGAAATAACTAAGTAATCGTGCCAAGGTTGTGGCTAGCGGCCACAACCCCTGGTTGCTCGCTCGCTCGCAACCTGGGACACTCTTCCAGAGAGCCCGCCAGCTCAACATGACTTGCCAGCTCAACATAACTTGTGGCTCAACCTACCTTTTGTGGCTCAATTTTTTGGCTCAACAGATTATTGTAGCTCAATGTAACACTATAGCTTTCTCGAAATTCAACCTTAAATGTAAATTTCTTGAAATATAACCTGAATGCTGAATTGAACTTTCCAGCTTGATAGAACTTTGTAGATCAATATAATTTACTGGCTCATAGTACATTGAACTACAATGGAACCTTGATACCCATATAAAAGCTTGCATATTAATGGAGCTTAATAGAGGAAAACAATTCTGTACCTCAATGAGTATAACCATTCAAGTTGTCTGTATTATGATTATTGAAATTTATATATGAAAAGAATTGTCTATACAATTCTATTTTGAATTTTATAGTAAAGTATCAGCTTCAAAATTCATAAAAGCAGAGCAATTACAGAGTTTCTTTGCAAATATGCAGTTCCAGACATCATCAAAGTCCTAATTCCTTTCTTTACAATATACACCAATTATTTCATTCTATAATACCATCAATACCACTTGTCCTATGCCTCCGATACCACCTCCTAGTGTATCACTTCCAAGTCAGTGGATTGAACCATATCATGATACAGAGTTACGAATTCAGGCTGCACTAGCATCCCTCGCGGGAATAGAACACGAAAAGCCAAATCTTAAAGCTCTTGCTTTACGTTACGAAATACCTATATCGCGACTCCGAGCACGCTGGCAAGGAGTGCCATCAAAGAAAGATCGAGTTCCAGCAAACCGAAAACTTTCAGAAGACCAGGAATTAGCCGTATGTCAGTATCTGGATCGACTAGATGCCATAGGAACTAGTGCTCGCATTCCAATGCTCTCGGGTTGTGCAAATGCCATACTTCAAAATGCCTATACAGGACCACTACCAGTCCCAGTAGTTGGGGAATATTGGGCATCCCGTTTCCTAACACTTTACCTGGAATATTCAATATGCAAGCAACGCTCCCTCGATAGTAACCGCAAGAATGCACATCAGCCAGCCGAGATACGGGATTGGTTTGAGAGGTACAAGGCTGTTTGTGATAGATATGATATTGAGGTTGGTGATCGTTATAATTTCGATGAAACTGGCTTCCGAATTGGTGTTGGGCGTGATCAGTGGATTATTACAAGGGACCCTTCACGGCAGTCATACCTCAGAAGTTCAACGAACCGTGAACTTATTTCAGTCTGTCAAACCATTAGTGGGATGGAGCTGTTTTACCACCACTGGTGATTATTCCTGGAGTTATTCACCAAGAACCTTGGTATACAACTACCACAATCCAGGATGACTAGCTTGTTGGTGCGTCGATGAGTGGGTATAGTAACGATTATTTAACCATGCAATAACTCGAGCATTTTCAACGTTTTTCCCTTAAGCGAAAAGTGGGAGTTTATCGACTTCTACTTTTAGACGGTTTTGGTTCCCACTGCACTAAGCAGTTCATCGATTACTGTGATAGCCAAAAGATTATTGTCTTTTGTCTACCTCCTCAAACTAGTCATCTCCTCCAACCACTAGACGTTGTGGTTTTTCAGCCCTATAAGCATTATCATGCTGAAGCTGTCGAAGCAGCAACCCGTACAGGATATGGTGAATTTGATAAAGTCAAATTCCTGGATACTATTGCATCGATACGACAACTGACATTTAAGCAGTCTACTATCCAGTCTGCATTTAAAGCAACTGGACTTATCCCCTACAATCCTGATATTGTGATTGCCAAGTTACGTGAGGCTGTTCGTAAACCGATGAATCCTTTTACACCACCACGAGCATCATCACCAACTATCCCTCTTACTATTCGCAGCCTCAAGAGGATGGGGGAGGAATTAGAGTGTGATGCACAAGATTTATCACCAACCTTTAAGCGTAGGCTTAAACTGGTACTCCAGGGAAGGTTAGTACAAGCACAATCGGGTGCATTGGCAATGGAGCACATGGAGCATACTCGTGCAGCTGAGCAAGCAAGATCTGCAAGAGGCAGAGCACAAAACCGAAGGCAGGTGCAGAAAGGAGGAGTCATTTATGCTAAGGATACGCGTCAAATGGTGAAAAGCTGTGAGGATGCAGAATTGGAAAAGGCAGAAAAACAGCTGCAGCGAGAGCAAAATGCAAAGAAAAGATCTGAGCGAGCAGAGCAGAAGCGTCTTGATGATGAAATGAAATTAGATGCAAAAAAAATGAAAGCTGTCCAAGCCTACAAGACGAAAATATCCAAACTTATTGTATCTGAGATTAAGAAACTAGTCAAGTTGCGAAAAATATACTTGAACTAGAATATTTTGTACCTTAAACTTATAATTTTGCATTGAGCCACAAAAGGTGTATTGAGCCACAAGATATGTTGAGCTGGCAAGTCATGTTGACCTGGCGGGCACTCTGGAAGAGTGTCCCAGGTTGCGAACGAGCAAACAACCAGGGGATGTGGCTGCTAGCCACAACCTTAGCACGATTAGAGATATAAACAATATTACCGTAGGAAATATACAGATAAAACGAATTGAAGAATTTCAACAATAACTACCTTGTAACTCATAGCTATAAGTCCTGTAAAATCTTGCCTGCTTAGTCACCAATTGTGACAGTTTTCCTGCGTGGAAAATACAGTGTACTTTGCTAATGCTAACTATGGAGTTTGGAAATAGTTCCTCATACTCTATCACACAGTTTGATAGTATCTTAAAGAATAAGTATGTAGACACCTGGAGTTATAAACTACGGAAAACCTATACAACCTCAATTGTACAGAGCTTCAAAATAGTATTGACCATATATCGGCAAAAGAATTTCAGCCCTGGGACTAGTGACATCCATATCCGGAAGGATTTGTTGCGTATTCCTTGTTTTGTGTGTTCCCACCTTCTGGGTGTATACCTTTTGATTCATATCAGTCTAATGGGCTCCATTGTCAATTTTTTTCTCCTTTCTGTTTCAACAACTATAATGGGAACCTATTTCCTCTTTACCCTCTCTAAGCTTGCTCTTCATATTTCCTTCCTATCCTCTGGGCTGCTTGAGATCACATTCCTCCTATGTTGGATATCTTGCATTTTGCATTGTATGCCACTAATTTCTTCTCTTGACATGTATTATTTGCAAATGTTTCGGACTACACTGCAAGCTGATCATGTGGAATCCACAATGATATAGTTGTCCTCAAGCCGAGCCGTGCTATCCTCTTCAACTGAAGTTGCTTTTTTCAACATCCTTGCTCAATCCTGGCAAGTTTTCTGAATAGTAGCCAAAAGGAATGAATTCAGTTAAAGTGGACTCCAGGAGTTGGCATATAGGGTCTGTACGATTCACCGATGTTCACAAATCTTTCTAGGGACTTAATTGCTAATCTGGTACTATAGGATACTACTAAACAAATCCGACCTGAGTCATATCTAATATCAGTTTGTTTTTAGGTTTAGCCTGATTGTAGATTGTCTGGGATCTGACTGTTTTCGATTTACCCAATTCTAGCCAAACCACTGACCTTATTTTTTTCTCCTTTTTATTTGTAAATAAAATTTGTATATAGAATAATTCAATATATTATAGTAAACCTTTGCAGATTGATGTGATGATTTACTATACATTGTCCCCTTCCCACTGGAACCACATGAGGTTGCCTAATCACTCTACCTATATCGACAATATGCACATCTCGGCCATTGAGGGCGCTTGCAGACTCATATTTATCCGCTTCTGATAGGAAATCTCCTACTTTTAATTGGATCAAGCTATTCAACCGATCACAGCCAACTGAGACCTCTACTTTCCCTTCCAGACATTTCTGATCTTAAAATATCCAACAATTGGGGCCACCGACCTTCTCCGTAGATCCCCACAACCGTTCTCCCTGCTAAACTGGATCTATTCTCAATCGTTCCTACGCCTAGTATTTCGAAAGGTATTTCCTGCAGGACATTAGGTGTTATAAATCAGGGACACATTTGGTTCTAAAAGTTCCCTAAAAGTCTCTGCAGTTAATAAATAACACATATGGTAATATAAATCCTACAGGTATGGCTGGCCCAAGCTTTGTGCGCCTATGGATCGATGTACCATCAGTTATATGGCCTGAGGAGCTGTTGCTTCCAGACTGGGCAAGGTTCCAGGAAGACTCATGGCATGTTACATTGGCTCCAGCTAACGGAACTGACCCTAGCCAACATATTAGCAGCAATCAAGCAACATTTACTCTGCAGAACTGGTCTAAGTGGGAGACCCAGTAGGTAGATGGATCCTAAGGTTGTAACTGTACCAAAGACTCAAAGTAAAATTCCCAGCAGGTAAAGATATAGATAATTGAATCAAAATGATAATACTTAATATCGTTAAGCAGGAACTTTACTCAATTCAGGTTCTTCTTCCAGAATCGCTAGTTATCCGTATATAGTGTCATTCATGTTTATTTTACTAGAATTATAAAACCATTAATACACATCTCTAGTCCGAGTATAAATTAGCACCCTTTTCAACTCCGGGTTTATCAACACTGAGCATACTCAGGGTCAGCTTCAGGAGTCTGTGGATCGTTCAGATACAGATAGTCTACCAATCTGATTAGTTTTCTGGAATGCATCTCAATTTTGTCTGCAGGAGAGAAAACTCTTTCAGATCAATGACTTGTCAGTAGCCTACTGTCAAAACAATTTGTGACTCTTTATGTCAGTTAAGACTTGGTTGCCTTATGGCGATTCCGTCCATTCAAGCGTTGTAGTCAACCAGGTCATCTTAGCCAATCACCAGCTCTCCTAGTCATTACTTAGCTCACCTAGTGAGACGCACTACTCTGTTGCCTAAATAAGCTCTACCTATAGCTAATTGTCTATTAACTACCTCAACCTTGATAAGACCGAATGCTCTCAGAATCCTGTAACGTGCTTCAGTAATAAAATAGTGCTAGGGCAATTGTTGGTTAACTAGTAGAACTTTATCCAGACATACTTCTCTATCAACCCGACTCTTGGAGTCTCTTTCTGAAGGACTACCATGATTCCCAAGGAGATATTGTGCACATAGAGTACCTTCAGAGTGCCTACTAGTATCAATACTAGCAACTTCCCCAGGTCAGCTGTCGCCAACCCGCATATATATCCTGACAACAGCATTCTGTCTATTCGAGGAAAGTGACGCATACTGTGTTACATGACCCCCTTCGCACCTGCAACTTTGCTAGCCTTTTATCAACTGTAGAGCTTTCCTACATATATTCATATTGTGAACTCCGGTACAGGGGGTTGATGTCAGGCAGCTCAAACATTACAAATCACCTCCCGGCAACTATAGTACAATTTTGCGTTTCCTATTATGTGAGAGTCTAGTGACTTGGAATCGCTGTACGCATATAAGAAGTTAAAGGTAGGGTAACTTGCCTTCATCATAGTCCAAATTGAACTGGAAGCCTATATAACCTGCATTTGCTGGGTGGAAGTACCTGTGTTACTTGTTCCTTATTGGGACTTGATACAGAGACCATGACACAAGTGGTTATGCGGATGTGCAAGTCCTGACAGCCACCACATCAGTTACCCGATTTATCCTAGATTTTACAGTTACCCTACCTAAGTAGTTACCCTGTCTAACTGTTGCAAAGGGCTACACTATCCAAGCGGGCTACCATACTCTACTCTGCTCTTGGGTTAACCAGTCTATGCAGGTTACCCAACACAGTTGTGGATCTGAGTTACCCAGCCTGGCTGGGTTACCCTACATACTTGACTGCCTAAGGTCCTTTCCTTAGTCAAGCAACCTATGGGGTGTCATGTTACTTTTGTAGTTGTTTTTTACCGTTCCTCTCGTGGTTCTTTCTTGACTACTGGTTGGGCTCAGGTTCGGCAAGCTATATTAACTGATCTTGGGTTGTTACACCTGGATATCTGCAGCGTATTGGTGCGACCCTCTATGGTGCCATTTTACTCTTTGCTAATCTAATCCGTAGGAGCTATTCCTAATTTCAGAGATGATCGTGATCAAAGGAAGCTAGCATGTCTGCATCTAATGTGCCATAAGCCCGCCAATTGAACTAAATGATCATCTATTAGACTGGCATTGCAACACTGATAACAATGGTTGAACTCCTGCCAAGGCTGAGCTGTCTTTCAATTACAGGAATAACTGCGACAGCCAAGTCGCGCCCGCTGCTGAGCTGGAGCAGGAGGACTAAGAGGAGTAGGGGGGGGAGGTATGGAAGGGTGGGCAGCGGTGGTCTGCAGCCATTTGGTTAGTGGGTTGAAGTCAGGATTGGGGCAGTGCAGGTGGTACAAGAACGCACATTTTAGCTGAGGTCGGTACTTGGGAATTTTCTGTTTATTGTTTTGTTTTCACAAGTTTGCTAACCTCTTTTTTCCTTACTGTTTTTCGCTTACAACATCCTACTTAGTATTTAATCTCTCCGTGCTTTTCATCTTATATCCAATTAATTAAGCCACAGCTGCATGCAAGATTAGTTTATCAAAATCCTAATCTTATTTATTACAGTCCGTTGGGAACCTACTCCCAAGTATCTCGAGAATTCCTAAAGGACTCGGAAGATAGTATTAAGATAGGGGTAGAACGGTCAATTGATAGATCTTCAATTGACAAGGTAAAAGGTTTAAAACTAATAGAGTAATCTTTCATCTTCTAGTATTAAAGATAATAGTCCTGTAAGGCTTGAGAGTCCTAATCCTGAAGCGCTTGGAGGCTCTTTAAACAAAAGATTGTAGCTAGGAAAACTTAACAAAAGCACTAACATCCTATCCAACAAACATGCTAACTGAGGTAGTATAACAGGTTAACAATATTGCGAAAATAGAGAGTTAAAAGTGACTGAATAGAGCTAACTAAATAAGTAATGGAATCCAAACAAGTACATACTAGTGATCGCTAATACTATACAAATCCAGTAAGTATAGTAGGAGGATAGTGTTACCCAAATTGGTAGAAACAAGGACGGGGTAGTGATAAGTAAAAGTAGGATAGAATGATCAGTTTGGAAGTCATAACCAAGTAGGAAGGGACAACCAAATAGCAGTGCTTATCAGGTATAAACCTAAATGAGTAATAAACAACATCAAGTCAGTAGTAATAATAGAAATCTAGTAAGATTCCGTTACAGCGCTTGACAACTTTCTACGAACTAAAATAGTCTGCTTCTCCTATCCCAACATGTTCTTCGCTCCCTGAACCTTATGCCCGATGCACTGAGTCTTATCTTTCAGCATTTAGTAATGGTCCAAACATGCTAGTGTAGTTTGGATTTCAAATATAGTAATGTAATTGAAGTGAAAGTGAATAACAATATGTTAACATTAGCCCCTTTTAAGAATTCATGTGGAAATTTCTATCTGCTAAATCAATACAAACCTCCATAATACTGCCGCAGAGATCGGTTAACATACGATTCCCAATACCATCTACATTTGCCAACACCTCTTAATTTAATTCCCCTCTATTTCCCTTATTACAATGCCACAATAGTCATTGCCCAACACTGGCAAACTGCATCCATCCAATTAGTATAAAGAGAAACAAAAAGGGGTCCATGGATGATGTATCCAGAAATCTTAATCTAAGAAAATATTGGTTGTAATACCTTCTAGTTTTCCTACACTTACTTCTGATCTGGCAACAGGTCATGGAAGATGAGCATCGGAACTCATTGCATCATGATATCATATACCTCCGCCTGATTCACAGCATGATGGAGGTCACTATCTGGAGGTAGCAGGCGATAGTATAGACGCCCCTGATGTGGTATACGAGGGGAAAGGTTTTCTGAGTGGAGAGAGATCGGAGGCAGACTTGATAGAACTTGATGAGAATGATGAAGACCCTGAAGCAGGCAACTGGGCACAGAGTCCCAAACTGTAGAAGAGTTTAAATTTTAATGATCGATGATTGCAGTTACATTTACCCATACCTTGAGTTCAGAAACAATAACGAGTAGTAGTCTTTGCAGACGTAAAATAACACGACTCTAACGAGTTAGCCGAAATCATTTATATATGCCGACCTCTGGATCGGCCACCTGACCAAACCTGCCTTTAATATCCACAAGTGATTCACTGCTGGTGTACCCTGAATTTAGCCAAATAGTCCCTGTAGTGCCTAGCACCCGACGAAATACTGGTAAGGGAAGTCAGCTTGCTTTTCAGATCAAAGGCAGTGAGTTGGTATGGGACTGGACAATATTAACAAATCTGTTTCTCGACTTAATTGCCCTAACCGCAACGGTCTACTGTAAAGGAATGATACCTTGCAAGAACTGTGGTTTTCCAGATTTGCAGATACTATAACAGCCTCTAATGAGCAAGTTGGTTTTCTTCTATTAATATGGCTGAAGATATTGGCGGCAGACTACTAATTTCGCACATCTGAGCAAAGTACAGCCCGTGAGGATCCCAGTATCTGCATCGTCCTAAGAAGGCTGTAACAGAGTTCTATAGGCTTGATACAGAGCATCCTATTGTTAAGGTTCGACTATCTATATCGCGCAACCGGCAACGATATATGATTCAGTCTAT